>PVJN01005438.1:0-82214 GCA_004026805.1 Lasiurus borealis | reverse complement strand
ATTAATTTGGCGATATTGGGGGGCCAGGCGGGAGCCTTCCTCTAGTGGGAAGGACTACCATTTTGCTCTGGCCTTTTTCTCCCTTTTATTAAGGCTTTGGGACACACCCCTAGCCTTTAGGCAGGAAATAACAGAAATTAACATGATACAAACAGATAGTTTCAACTAAACAATGAGTAATCAGCTCTGACCTTTCAGAACAATTAAGGTTTGCCAGCCTTCTGGCCTTCCTTTTACATCCACCTAGTGAGAACAATTACATCCACCTAGTGAGAACAATATTTGGTCTCCGACAATCTATACCAGTAAGCTTCCTACTATGGCATTGCTAAGAGTTTTGAGATGTCATATGTTGAGTCTGCTAAAAATAATAACGTTCGCATTTGTAGAATTGCCTCCTCGTTGCAACAGAAATTCACAAAATTGGCTTGTCTCCAACAGAGGATGCCTGGGAGCATATAAATCCCTTTCTATCAACTTACTGACACTTGATATTCATTTAGGACTTTGAGGCAGAAATGCATCAGTGAAGAGAGGTCCATTGGACATCAGGGAAGTTGTGAGAAAGCCAACACTGATTGAAAAGAAAAACAAACCGTGAACCTCTTAGAATACTGGTTTTCCGTTTGTTTTGGTCTGGTTTGGGGTTGTTGTTGGGATATTCTATTTGAGTACCGAATGACCTTGTAGATGCGAGCTTAATAGTTGCACTGATATGACTTGTTTGTAGGAAGCAGTTATTGGGTATCATTTACTTCTTTCTTCCTTCCTTTCTTCTTTCCTCCCTCCCGTCCTCTCTTCTCCTCTCCCTTCCTTTCTCTTTCTTCCCACACAGCCAGATATTCCTTTGGTTTCGATACCAGGTTGGAATTTTCCTCCATGAGTAAAATTAGTTGGATAGCAGCTGAACTAGTAATACAAGAAGCATTTTTATTGGCTAAAGAAGATCTATCCATCTATCCATTCACCAATCCATCCATTCATCCATCCACTGTCAGTCATCTGAAGAAAACACAGCAGGGAAAACACAAGTTTCTATTTACATATCTTTAACACTTCACTTCCTCTCCTGCCACTCAGCGAAGAAGAAAGCAGTGTATTCTTTCCTAGAGAGAAACAGAAAGCCCCCATGAGCAGATTTATCCATGGGAGCCACAGAATTGCTATATTAGGCTCAGAAGTAGGTCTAGAAAACGTGCCAGATCAGAGTTCCACATGGTTTCAGGTCCTGAAAGACAGTGGCTATGTGGAGACAGTGGATGACTAGACACAGTAACATTATTCCTTATCTTCAGTTAAGGCAGTTTCTGGGCTTATACTGCTCTTTCCAAGTGTGATTCTCTCAAGATCCATGAGAACCCTGATATTATTTTCTTAAATAATGTTGAGGCCCAGAGAAGCTATAAATTTCCTAAGAGCCTATATAATAAAAGCTTAATATGCAAATTGACTGTCACTCCAAAATACAAGATGGCTGCCCTCATGTGGTAAAAAATGGCCACCCCCATGTGGACACAAGATGGCCACCACAAGATGGCCATTAGGGGAGGGTAGTTGGGAGGGACCAGGCCTGCAGGGGAGGAAAGTTGGGCAGAACCAGGCCTGCAGGGGAGGGCAGTTAGGGATAACCAGGCTGTCAAGAGAGGGCAGTTAGGAGCAACCAGGCTGGCAAGGAACTGGTTAGGGATAATCAGTCTGGCAGGCAGAAGCAGTTAGGGGCAATCAGGCAGGCAAGCAGGCAAGCAGTTGGGAGCTAGCAGTCCTGGATTATAGAGGAATTTCTGACTGCTGGGCAGTTGGACATCCCTTGAGGGGCCCCAGATTGGAGAGGGTGCAGGCTGGGCTGAGGGACACTCCCCATGCACAAATTTTGTGCATTGGGCCTCTAGTAATATAATAATAGAACTTAGATATGCATACGGTCTCTTTTATCTCTTCCTTCCTTCCTCTCTCCCTTCCTCTCTTCTCCTCTCCCTTCCTTCCAAGTACTAATTGAATTCTATTATGTAACAGGCTCTCTTCATTGTTTGAATAAAAATATAATAAAGGCATGTATCTTAGAGTCCAATGCTAAAGAGGAGCAATATTGTACCATTTTGAGTGCTATTGCACAAGTGTGTAGATGTTACACTGGGAGTCCAGAGGAGGGGGTATTTAAGTTTTTCATCTGTGCTAAGCGGATTCAGGAAGCATTTTATAGAAAGACTAACATTTGTGTTGAATATTGAAAGATAAGTTATTATAGGTAGAATAAAGGTAAATAAACATGTAGAGTTAAGAGGAAAGTTTTGGGCAGGGCACTGAATATTATAAAAGGTCTGAAGCACAGTGTGTTATGAAAATTGTTAGTGATTTTGCATGGTTAGAAGTTAGGATGGGGGGTAGGCTAGCCAAAGGAGAGTCTTGGGCACTATGCTATGTATTTTAGCTTTTAGGGCAGTGTTTCTAAGACTTGAATAATGGATGCTCCACTTTTTAAAAGAAAAGATAAAAATCCCCATTATTCTGTTTATTTTTCCTTCTGTTGAGAAAATTTACTGAAACCCAAAGACTGAAGAAAAGGCTGACAATTCCAGAATTACTCAATGGTGAGAAATTGAAAGCTTTCCTCTAAGATCAGGAACAATACAATACTGCCCACTTTTACCACTGTTATGCACCATAATACTCACAGTCCTAACCCAAGCAATCTGGCAAGAGGAAGAAATAAAAAATATTCAAATTGGAAACAAAGAAGTAAAATAGTCACTTTTGGCAGATGATATAATTTGTTATGTAGAAAAAACCTAAAACTCTACCAAAAAATATTAGTAACAATAAACAAATATTGTAAAATTGCAAGATATAAAATGAATGCACAAAAAAATCCATTGCATTTCTATACATTACCAGGGAGTTTTCAGAGAAATAAATGAAAAGAAAAAAACAATTCCTTTTGCAATTACAACAAAAATAATAAATGTCTAGTAATAAACTAACCAAAGAATGTGAAGGACATATACACTGAAAACTATAAGATATAAATAAAAGAAACTCTAGACACAAAGAAATGGAATGATATTCCATGTTCATGGATTGAAAGAATTAACATAGTCAAAATGGCCATATTATCTAAAACAATATGTAGATTTCATTCAATCCCCTCTCAAAATTCCAATGGCATTTTTTCAAAGAAGAAAATTACCAGGTTTGTATAGAACCCCTAAAGACTCTGAAGAGTTAAAGCAACTCTGAGAAAAATGAGCAAAGCCAGAGTTACTACACCTCCTGACCTCAAATTATACTACAAAGCAACAATAATCAAAACAACATGGCACTGCCAGAAAAACAGATGCACAGACCAATGGAACAGAATGGAGGGCCCAGAAATTAGCCCACATGGATATGGGCAAATAACATTTGACAAAGGAGCCAAAACATACAATGGAGAAAATAAAGCCTCTCTGAGCAATGGTGCTTGGAAATTTGGAAAGCCACATGCAAACCAATAAAACTGGCTGCTGCCGAGACTGGTTTGGCTCAGTGGATAGAGCGTCAGCCTGCGGACTGAAAGGTCCCAGGTTCGATTCCGGTCAAGAGCATGTACCTTGCTTGTGGGCATAACTCCAGTAGGGGGTGTGCAGGAGGCAGCTGATCGATGTCTCTCTCTCATTGATGTTTCTCACTTTCTATCCCTCTCCCTTCTTCTCTGTAAAAAACCAATAAAATATATTAAAAAAAAAACCTAGCTGCTATTTGTCACCAGACACAAAAATTAATTCGAAATGCATCGAAGACCTAAATATAATACATGAAACAATAAATTGCTTAGAAGAAAGCATGGATACTGAACTTGTGGATCTTGGTCTTACTGAAGATTTTATAAATTTGACCTCAAAGGCAAGGGAAGCAAAATCAAAAATAAGTGAATGGGATTATATCAAACTAAAAAGCTTCTTTTTCTCCCCACAGAAAAAAAATCAACAAAACAAACAAAGCAACCAAGGAAATGGGAGAAGATATTTTCAAACAACACCTCTTATAAGGGGTTAATATCCAAAATATATAAAGAACTCATACACTCCACATCAAAAAAACAAACAATCCAATTAAAAAATGCGCAGAAAACCTGAAGAGACATTTCACCCAAGGAGACATACAAGTGGCCAACAGATCTACGAAAAGATGCTTAACTTCATTAGCTAGTAGAGAAAGGCAAATCAAAGCTACAAATAGATAGTATCTCACACCTGTTAGAATGGCTATAGCAACAAGACAAGTTAACATGTGTGGGAGTAGTTGTGGAGAAAAAGGAACCCTCATTTGCTGCAGGTGGGGTTGTAAACTAATGTAGCCACTACAGAAAACAGAATGGAGGTTTTTCAAAAAATTAAGAATGGAGTTGTCATATGATCCAGCAACCCCCCTCTCTTGCGTATCTACAGAAAAATGTGAAAACATTTATTTGTAAAGATATATGCACCCCTAGGTTCATTGCAGCATTATTCATAGTGGCCAAGACATGGAAATGAGGGAAATACCTTTCGATAGACAGTTGAATAAAGAAGATGCGGTACAATAGAGTACAATAGAGTACTGCCATCTGCGACAACATAGATGGATCTTGAAAATATCATGCTAAGTAAATATGAGTCAGGTGGGAAAAGTAAAGATGCATACGATTTCACTCATACGCGGTATGTAACTCAGAAAATAACAAATGAACAAACAAGAAAAACAAACGAAAATCATGGACTCAGACAACAGAATGGTGGTCATCAGAGGGGCAAGGGAAGAGGTAAAGGTTGTCAATTATATGGTAATGGAAGAAGATTGAAATTTGGGTGGAAAACATACAATGCAATATAAAGATGATGTATTATAGAACTATATACTTGAAATTTACATAATTTCACTAACCAATGTCACCCCAATAAATTGAATAAAAAAGCGTGAAATTTAAAAAAAATATATTGAAGTTAGTGTTACAACTAGAATGACATTTTGAAAAATGTATTTAATCACAGCTGAGTAAACTCATAAGTTTATATGTACTCCTAAGTACGCTTAAGCACCTTTGATGTTATATGGATAGCTAGTTCTAAAAATACGTAATCTCAATAATTCTTTGGTGACTGAAGGAAACGTTCTCATATAGGAGAACAGAATTATGAAATGTTTGCTCAGTGTGTTCTTTATGATTCGTGGTTTAAAGGGGTTTCTAGAATCACTTTGGAACCATATATCTTAGGATAAGTAGTTGCACTTGACATTAACGTTTCCCTTTGCAAATAAAAAAGTGTTTATTAAGGGAATTCATGGACAGAGCGGTGTTTTGGGGCAGCAGCGAGATGGCGGATCTCCCCACCCCGAAGGGAACGGGGCTCATTATATGTAGCAAGGGGCACGGGGTAACGCAGGTGCTTGTAGTGAGTGGCACCTGCTGTTAGCACAGGTGAACAACCTAATTGGCTCACATACACATGCGAGAACATTCCCTGCAGGTGATATGGACCCTCCCCTCCCAGTTGAACCGGCGGTCAGCTAGCTTCCTGAGATGGTACAGGTGACGCTAAGAACCTGGGGACATTTCACCTGACAATTCCCTCCTCCCCTCTCTGATCTCCACCCTTCTTTGCCTCACCATGGCTTCCTTTATGCATCACAATGGCCAGATTCCTCTGTCCACTGGTTTCTAAGCGACCAGGCCGACCCTGAGGCTCTGAGGTGGTCAGAGGGCCGTGGGGAGAGAGAGAGAGCAGGTCAACTCTCAGCGATGACTAAAATATTTTTATCACGATATCGCTTTTTAAATGTACAGACATAGCCAGGCTGGCAGGGCTCAGTGATTGAGTGTCAGCCTATGAACCAGCAGGACATGGTTCGATTCCTGGTCACGGCACATGTCCAGGTGGCTGGCTCAATCCCCGTTGTGGGACATGCAGGAGGCAGCTAATCAATGATTCTCTCTCATCATGGATGTTTCTATCTTTCTCTGTCTCTCCCTCTCTGAAATCAATAAAGAATTTATTTTTTAAATGTACAAATATAATAAAGAATGCAGTTCTTATAGCTCTAGTGAAGCATCTATCTCATATAAACACTGCTGTTGGAAATTTGAACCCTGTTATTTTGGCTTCTGTAAACGCTTGCTTGCTTAAATAATAAGGAAAATAAGACTACAGTACTCCTATTCCAGAGAGACCTCGGATTATGCCCCAGACAGAGTGATCAGTGCTGACACCAGCCAGGCCTTGAGATATGGTCTCATGGCCCCTTCCCAGCACGTAGGCCTTTTTTCTCAGAAGGCCCGGAAGTCTCATTCCAAATTTGGGAGAAAAAGTATAAGTAGAAAAAGTTTCTTTCATGTGGGGTGGGGAGGGGGCGCCGGAATTTGAAAGGCACATTTTTCTCTGGGCCTGAGCAGAATTTCATAATAAAATGTAACTCCCTTTCTCTAAGCGTGGCTTGGTTTATAATGGTACCTTGAGATACGAGTTTAATTCGTTCTGTAACCTTGAGGCGTGGGAAACTATGAGATGCTCCAGTCGCTGTAAACTGGTGGGTCGTGTGCAGCCGGCCAATCCACAGGATTACTCCTATCTCAAAGGTTGCTCGTATTTCAAAGCAAAAATCGCTCGCTCGACGGCTCATATATCAAAAATCTCCTATGTTAGGGCACTCGTATCTTGAGGTACCACTGTATTTCCCCTGGTCTTCTAACACTAGTAAAACTAACAAAAAAAAAATTAAAATGAAATGTATAAATAAATACACATGGAACAAAAAACCAAGAGCATAAAAATGTAAAGCACATCTCATCTGGGGCATCAGGTTGGCTGCCTAATTGCAGTCTGCCTGGGTTGCTGACCGCCACAATGCAGACTTTTTCTTATTTGCCATACTTCCCTGACTGTGCGGTGCGATGACTCAATTCTCCCACCCTCTCTCTGTTCAAGCCCCCGGAAAATCTTTATTCATGCGGCGAACATTGAGGTCATTTGACCTTCATTTCGAAAGAGAGCATAATTTATGTATTTGGCCGGCCTCTGTGCGTTCCTCATTAACTTTCGGCATTCGAGAAGTCCAACTTGTCACCGTTACTATTGTAAACACAAACTCCAGCGCAAACACTTTAATTGCTTGGCAATAGTCTCCTACAAGGTGAGCATCCTGATGACCCGGAATCTGCTTGTGCTCGTTTGTTGTATTAGCAGGAATGAGAAGCGTGCATTAGACAACATGCCTGTTGTTACTGAATTACGTCTGAAGAACTCAGGTGTCAGGCATCTGGGTTCTCATGGGGAGTCACAAAGATCACTCAACAGGTATGACAGAACCGGATATGAAAGTGGTGTGGAGGGGAGGGAGCTGGAGGCAGTAGGATTAGGTAGGCAAGCACCCAGTTCAGGACTCCTTCTAGTGAAATTTTTAAAAAATATATATTTTTATTGATTTCAGAGAGGAAAGCAGAGGGGAAGAGAGATAGAAACATCAATGATGACAGAGCAATGATGCGAGAGAATCATTGACTGGCTGCCTCCTGCACACCCACTATTGGGGATTGAGCCCACAATTAAGGCATGTGCCCTTGACCGGAATTGAACCTGGGACTCTTCAGTCTGCAGGCCAATGCTCTATCCACTGAACCAAACCAGCTAGGATCAGTGGATTTTTTAAAATAAATATTTGTAAATATATATATATATGTGTGTGTGTGTGTGTGTGTGTGTGTGTGTGTGTGTGTGTGTTGATTTCAGAGAGGAAGGAGAGGGAGAGAGAAATAGAAACATCAATGATAAAGAATCATTGATTGGCTGCCTCCTGCACACCCACTATTGGGGATCAAGCCCACAATTCAGGCATGTGCCCTTGACCTGGGACCCTTCAGTCTGCAGGCCAACATTCTATCCACTGAACCAAACCAGTGGATTTTTAAAAATAAATATTTGTAAAATATATATATTTGTATTGATTTCAAAGAGGAAGGGAGAGGCAGAGAGAAATAGAAACTTCAATGATGAGAGAATCATTGATTGGCTGCCTCCTGCAGGCCCCCTTCTGGGGATCAAGCCACATCTGTGCCCTGACTGGGAATCATTGAACCATGACCTCCTGGTTCATATAGGTCGATGCTCAACCACTGAGCCACACAAGCCGGGCAAGAATTTTAAAATGTGACTGAGGGAAAAAGAGTCAAATTTCATCCTCTCTCTCCAATGCCCCACCCAGGACTCCCCCTCCCCGCCTTCCTGAGTCAGGAGGAATACTGCACTTTAGGGAAGGAGGGACTTGAGGACCGAACACTTGGCAACATTGTGGAATAAGTAAGACTTTATCTCTTAAGAGTGGGAAATCACAGCCCAGAAGGTAATAGGAGAGAGGAGGGGAGAGCTGGAGCCGGTAGGAAAGACGCTCCACAGGGATTAGAAAGCTGCACCTTTGAGGATTCAATTCTCTTATCTATTAATAGGAGGAGGATTGAAATAGAGGATCTCTAAGGTGCAGCTGCGGCACCGTCACCCAAGTTTCCGTTAAGAAAGTAAAAGAGGAGGCAGCTTGCGTGCGCGCGGGTATGCATATCAAGAGGTCTCCCCAAAATTAACCTCGGAGTTGGTTCCCCAGCGAGTGAGAGGGACTCAGAAATTTGCCTCCTCGGCTGGCTGAGTTGCAGCTCCTCTCGGCTGCTTGCCTTTTCTCGGCTGCACAGCAAGAGCACTTACAATGGAGGCGAGGGAGGTGGGGCTAGAAAGGGAGGTCAGAGTGCACTGGGCCATGTACCAGCTCTGCAAGCAGCCAGGTGTCCTCAGCACCCCCTTTTCCAGGGTGGCCCGGCAGGAAAGGACCTTCTAGGTCAGTGGTTCTCAACCTTCCTAAGGCAGCCACCCTTGCATACAGTTCCTCATGAAGTGGTGACCCCCAACCGTGAAATTTTGCTACTGTTATGCATCGTGATGTAAATATCTGCATTTTCCGATGGTCTTAAGTGATCCCTGTGAAAGGGTCGTTCGACCCCCAAAGGGGTCACGACCCACAGGTTGAGAATGGCTGTTTTAGGTGGACCCCGATGCTCTTCATGACCCACTGTTAGGGTGACCATGGTGCAAAAGGGAACTGATTACCTTGCTTTGCATTTCTAGAGAGGGGAGACTTTTGCAGACTCGCCCACCCCACAGAAATGTTGGAGGAATCGCTTCCAATTCTGTGTCCATTCCCTTCCTCCCCACAGGAGAAGTGGCCAAGCCCAACATGTAGGGGTCGGAGGGTCTGTGTGGTCACCTGTGCTAGTGGGTGGAGTCACACACCCATAAGGTTAGGATGAGTCCAGCATCCTTCTCTGTGATCCCAGTCTCCTCAGATTAGGTGGGAGAGGACCTTTCATTTCCCACCTATGGAAGGCAGGCACACCTGGACAAGGCGACATAGAGGGTGGGAAGTAGGATGCTTTTTATCTCCAAAGAAAGGAAAGGAAAGAGCTGTATTGTACAGTGGAGTTTCCCCAAAGCCCTGTACAGTGGTACCTCGAGATACGAGTGCCCTAACATACAAGATTTTTGAGATATGAGCTGTTGAGCGAGCGATTTTTGCTTTGAAATACAAGCAACATTTGAGATAGGAGTAATCGCGAGGATCGGCTGGCTGCACACGACCCACCAGTTTACCTCGACTCAAACATCTCATAGTTTCCCACGCTTCAAGGTTACGGAACGAATTCAACTCGTATCTCGAGGTACCACTGTATTTGAGGGCAAAGAAGTAATTTCCCAGGTTAATAAGGAAGCTGGTTATTCAGGTCTCACAGCGATGGTCATCTGTATGTCTATGGACCAGGTATCTGGTGAGGACAAGAGGAGGGGAGGAGTCAGGAGATTTCAAAGCTCTGACATATGTCCCTGCCCCTGTTCATGCATCAGTCCCCATTCAACTCCTGTCCAGTGCTGCTGCTACCTCATGGGACTGGATACACCTCCAAACTCTGTAGCCAGCGGCCTTGGTGCATCATCTGAGCATCCAGGCCTTGGCTTATGGGATGCTTCTCTGTGCTGGCAGGTGCCAGAAGCACCTTGCTAGGCGGAGCTTAAATCAGCTGTGCCTGGCTAGCTGTCTACTGTCCCCTCTTCTGTGAACAAAGAAATCTATAATTGCTCAGCCTGATCTGTTCCCAGATGGAGAGCTAGCAATCACCATTCACTGGGTGGCCCTATGTTTTTTCTCTGCTTTTAGGGGCAACAGCAACTGAGTAAAGTGTTAGCTCATTAAACTCAACCCCACGTGGTACAGGCATGTCCTGGGGTTTTTTTTCCACCTGTTTTCAGGGGCAAATGTCTCCTACTCTAGGGCTCAGGTAGGATTCACCAGATCTACGGTCCTGCATGCAGGTGTTTTCTGGATTCTTGATGACTGTTGCTGACAAAGGCTACTAGTCTGTATCCCAGCCATGGTCCCCGCCCTATGCCTGCCAGTGGAACAGCACAACCAGTGTTTTCCAAGTGACCATCCCCTCCTGAGAGGCTGGTGAGTCAGGTGGTGAGGTCTGCTGCCCACATTTCAAAACAGTTTCCTTTTAAGCTAACCTGGCTCACGTGTGTTCAGATAAACCCAGGGCATTCTGCAGCGTCTCTGGGGCCGCCTGCCAGGAGCAGAGAACCTTCTTTGCCACATTCCTCTGTGTGTTAAACTCCCAACTGTCGAGAACGTTCATCTCCAGTGTCTTCATGTGGCCCCTATTCGGGTTATTTTTATAAACGTTCTCCCAGCCCTTTCTCGGAGGTAATTATTATTAGATGGTAATTATGGTCCTCCACTCTTGCTGTGTGAAAACACATGTCTGTGTCTTTCATCTTATCATCTGTCTATTCACCCATCTATTCATCTATATCTCTCTCTACATCAGTGGTCGGCAAACTCATTAGTGAACAGAGTGGCAAACTACTGCTCTACATACCTACACACACACACACACACACACACACACACACACACACACACCTAAAAACAGCTGTCCAGGTTTCAAAGCTTATATCTTATCATTTTAGGATTCTAGGCCTCTGGACAGTGAAAGCCAGCTCTTTTCTCCAACTATTTGCCACTCAAATGCCAGCTTCCTCCCAAGTGAAGATTGCCCAAACTGGGGGCAAATGGTAAGAGCTGCCTGCGCCCTCTGCCCCCCACTATGTGCTGGGCGCTGTGCCGGTCACTTTGCCTCGCTCCTCTCCTCTCCTCTCCCCTCATGATCCAGGTCAGCAGGTCAGAGCTGCCACTGTTTTTTGGACTGTGTGGTGGGCACAAGAGGCTTAGAGCAACTTGCCTCGTGTCACAAAGCTGGGAAGTAGTTAGACCAAGTTCAGCCCTAGAGGTCAGCCTCCAAGGTCACACCAATTCCTCAGAAGGAACCTAGAATTTGTACTGTATTTTATTGTATGTTATTGCTTTCCTGATGGCCCCTAACCACTTCATGTGGCCCCGTGCACAAAACTCATGCACATTAAAAGGGGATTAATTATAGGAAATAATTTAATACTGCTATTTTTCCTTTATCTATAATAAAAGTGTCAGAGATGAAAGAAAATTAGTAAAATGTATATAAAAACCTTCCTCCTGTCAGAGTCTGGAGCGCACCATGGAACTCAGAGTCAAGTCCTCGCCCACCCACATGCACCTCAAAATCATGTGAGATCCAGACCTGGCCACCCCCCATCCCCACTGGCCTAGATCCAGACCTGGCCAGTCCCACCCTTGTCAAGGCCAGCTAGGCAAGGGACGTAGCTTCAGGTCCCCTGGCCCAGTGCCAGGATGGGGGGCATATCTTGAGGTCCCCTGTCAAGGCCTGCAAGGTGGGGGGCATGGCCTGAGGTCCCCTGTTAAGCCCTGCCAAGCAGGGGGGCACAGCCTCAGATCCCCTGGTCCGATGCTGGGGTGGGGAGCATGGCCTGAGGTCCCCCAGCCTGGCACTGGGGTGGGGGGAGCAGCCTGAGATCCCCCATCAAGCCCCACCAGGCAGGGGTTTCAGCCTGAGTTCCTCCGACCCAATCTTGGGGGTGCACCTTGAGGTACCCCATCAAGCCCTGCTGGGTGAGGAGCACGGCCTGAGGTCCTCAGTCAAGCCCAGCCAGGCAAGAGGGTGCGGCCTGAGGTCCCCCAGCCTGGTGCTGGGGTGGGGGCGTGGCCTGAAGTCCCTTGTCAAGCCCCACCTGGTTGGGGGTACAGCATCAGGTCGCCTGTCTAGCCCTATGGGGACAGAAAAGGGCATAGCCTCAGGTCCCTGCTGATTGCTCCTTAAGGTTCCTTATGGGAACTTGGCCTCAGCTGTGGGTGCAGCCATCTTTGTCACAGAGTGATGGTCAATTCGCATATTCCCTCTTTATTAGATAGGATTCTTAGACAAGGGAGCCGTGTCTCTCATTTTGGGTCACTCTAAGCTTAATGGTTGAGCCTGGAACGAAAACTTATCGGTGACGAATAGTTGCTCAAGTGTTAGGAGAAAAAAAAACAACAAAACAAAAGTAAAGAAAGCCTTCAAATCAATGCTTCCTTCTCACTTGCAGTTACTTGAACTTAGATCACAAAATCCCTGTTCTTTTCCTTTTACAGATGTAATTGCACATATGTTCATTACGAATTCATGATGAGGGCCCAGGACAGATGGTGCGGACTGAAAATGGCAAACATGGCAATCGATGCTTGTCTGCGCGGGGCTGCCGCTGCCCTCGGAGGCCCGGGTTGGGGAGGCGGTGCTGGCGGGGCTGTGCAGGCTCGACTTGCCTGGGGGGCTGGGCACAAGCTTCCTGGGCGGGGGCCCCGTTTAGCTGAACCTTGGGGAAGGCTTGGAGCAGGTCCCTGGATCTGTCACAGCCTTCCCGGTGCCCTAAGAATGCCACAGTGGCACAAGGATTCATTTAATCAGAATCATCTCAGGCAGAGGCAGGGAACAGCCAGGCAAGACCCGTGTAAGTGTCCGAGACCCCCTCCTTAGGGTCCCCTCCCACCTGCCCCCCTTAAGGGGAGCTTCAGCTGGCCAATCAGGGCTTCCCCAACTCTTCCTCTGAACCCACTGAGAGTCCTCCTCTCTTTCTCCTATGTCCAGGGTTTTGGGGAGAAGGAGGCATTGACATCTGTGATCTTGTGCATTCGTCTAGGCCAGTGGTTGGCAAACGCATTAGGCAACAGAGCGGCAAACTGCGGCTTGCGAGCCACCGGTCTCTGCTCACATTGTGAAGTGACGCGTTGTCAGGTGTGTTATGCCGCTTAATCCACACGAGTTTTAAACCATGTTTAATTGGATGTGTTTTGGATCTCATTCTAAGTGCAGGCACCAGATTGGGAGTGCAGCCCATTTGCTTGCAAAGCCCGTGAATCGTCTAACATGGTCTATTGCTAGTGTGAAGATTTACTAAAGATTAAATGTGTAACTCTTTTTAAAATGTGTTTTTATTGATTTCAGAGAGGAAGGGAGAGGGAGCTAGAGATAGAAACATCGATAATGAGAGAATCATTGATCAATTGCCTCCTGTCCCCTCCCCTGCCCTACAACTCCCCTCTCACCCTGGGTATTAAGCGTCTAACCCAGTGGTTCTCAACCTTCCTAAGGCCTCGACCCTTGCATACAGTTCCTCATGTGGTGGTGACCCCCAACCATGAAATTTTGCTACTGTTATGCATCATGATGTAAATATCTGCATTTTCCGATGGTCTTAGGCGACCCCTGTGAAAGGGTCGTTTGACCCCCAAAGGGGTTGCAACCCACAGGTTGAGAACCGCTGCCCTAACCCAGGCATGTGCCCTGGTCAGAATCTATCCATGACCTTCCGGTTCATAGGTTGATATTCAACCGCAGAGCCACTGCTGGCTGGGCACATTTGTAATTCTTTTCTCTGAGAATATTCATGGCTTTTTCCAGGAGGTTCTTGAGAGTGAGAGCGGAGGTTAGACAGGTGACTAGCAAATGGTGGGCCTCAGTTTTGAGCAAGGAGAGTGCCTGTGGGTGGAGATAGTTCTGATGATAATCCTCAGGACACATCGCAGACATTGTGCCTGCTTCTACCTCAGGAGGAGCTGTGTTCATCCTTCCCTCTCCCCTGCGCCCTCCCGCTACCTCGCAGTGGCCAGAGGTGGCCTGTGGAACCAGAGAGGCTTTGCCGAAAAGCCCTGGTTCGCCGTGGAAAACGAGAAGACATCACCATTCTCTCCAAGTTCTCACCCAACTACAGTGGTACCTCAGATACGAGTGCCCTAACATACGAGATTTTTGAGATACGAGCCATCGAGCGAGCGATTTTTGCTTTGAAATAGGAGCAACATTTGAGATAGGAGTCATCACGCGGATCGGCCAGCTGCACACGACCCACCAGTTTACCGCGACTCGAGCATCTCATAGTTTCCCAAGCCTCAAGGTTACAGAATGAATTAAACTCGTATCTCGAGGTACCACTGTATTCAGGTGGGGCGTATGCAGGTGGTTAAACAAAAGCAACATCCAGGCCGGGGATTGTCACTACCAAGGCCACACCTTGAAAACTGGAGATCCTCTTGCAGGCGGGGATTTTTTTAAAAAATCAGATAAATAGGTAACTATCATGTCTCCCATTTGTCAGAACTGAGCGCCACCGGAGGAAGAGAAGGAAGCAGTAAATCGCGTGCTTGCCACTATGTTCTCATTGATGTAAAGCATAAATTGTGGAGCTTTTATTTATGGGAAAGGCGCCTCACACACCTCCATATTTGGAGGCTCGATCAGGCCGCTGAGAAGATAATAAACATCTGGTCCCCGTGGTTTTCACGGGCTCTGGGAGGTTTGGAACAACATGAACTTGATTGGAAAGAGGCAGCCATGTAGCATCTCACAGGCAGCACAGGTGGCCCCACCCGGGGTGGCTGGCCGCTCAGGTCCACGGGCCCTCGTGCTGACACTGCACCCAGGCCAACTCCCACCAGACAGCCCCACTGAGCATGGCCACTCCTCTGTGAAATGAACTTCAGGGAAGTGTCGCGAGATCAAGTGAGAGAACATGGTTGGAGACCTTTATGAATATTAAAGTGCTTTACACACATTGCCTCCTCAATTTTACAAATACAGTGGTACCTCGAGATACGAGTGCCCTAACAAATGAGATTTTTGAGATACGAGCCGTCGAGCGAGCGATTTTTGCTTTGAAATATGAGCAACATTTGAGATAGGAGTAATTGCTCGGATCAGCCGGCTGCACACGACCCACCAGTTTACCTCGACTTGATTGTCTCATAGTTTCCCACGCCTCAAGGTTACGGAACAAATTAAACTCGTATCTCAAGGTACCACTGTACCTGCAGTTTCTAGAATATGATAAATAGAGGGTTTGGCAACATTCGCACTGGTGATATTTTGGGTCAAATCCTTCTGCTTTGGTAGAGAGAGCCGTCCCGTGCATTATTAGATTTTGAACAGCATCCTTGTCTTTTATCCACTAGATGTCAGCAGCATGCTCCCCCATTAGTACCTCCCTCCACCCAGTCGTGACTACCACAAATGTCTCCAGGAATTGCCAAATGTGGGGGTTGGGGTGGGGGGCAAATCTTCCCAACAGATTGGGTGACCTTTTGACGTGACTTAAACTCCCCAAACCTTGTTCTCCTGATCTGTGGACTGGGGGAAATAATAATCACACCTCCCTCATAGGCACCGTTTAATCCTCATTGTCAGGATTCAATGAGATCATGCACATAAGCAGTAGTAACTGCTTGCTGCATACACATGGCACACAATCAGGAACTGTTTGCTATTGTTTTAAGAGCGTCGGCATAATGCTCCCTTGGAATGGAGAGAGAATCCTGCTCAGCCACTACCCATAGACTTTGCACCTAAGAGTCTATCTAGTTAAGAACTGGGGTGGGCTGAAACTGGTTTGGCTCAGTGGATAGAGCATCGGTTTGCGGACTGAAAGGTCCCAGGTTCGATTCCGGCCAAGGGAAACCTTGGTTGCAGACACATCCCCAGTAGGGGGCGTGCAAGAGGCAGCTGATCAATGTCTCTCTCTCATAGATGTTTCTAACTCTCTATCCCTCTCCCTTCCTCTCTATAAAAAATAAATAAAATATATTAAATAAATAAATAAAAAAACAGGGATGGGTTTGTGTCAACACACTCACAGGCACGTGACCTGGAATGGACATTGGTGTGTGACTTGCCCTAGTACTCTGACCCCTTCCTGGTCTGTGTTCTTTGCTGGATAGCATCATCTATTTCACCTCCTCCCGCCCCACCCTGGTACCCTTTCTTGCTTCTCCCCCCCTCTTGTTTCTAGGACAGCATCTGAGCAGCTCATTCGTGTCTGAGCAGGTGTGTCTATAGGGCTTAATATGTTCTCTTTATGGGAGCATGTGAGCAAGTCAGAGAATTCACTTCAAGCATCAACAGGCCAGTGAACTATGTGTTTGAGCAGCAAAGGTGCTTGGAGATTTGTGTGTGTGCTCCACTCATCGTGCTGGCCCGGAGAGACCCTGTGCTGAGCTAAAGAGGCCTGCTGAACAGCGCACCCCCAAAGCGAGCTCCGTACTGTGGTGTTAGGGTTATTGAGTTTGGGGGGAAGGAAGCACTGATGTTTCTCGTGAAATTTGGGACTTAGTAAACTCCTCTTGGATTCTCCCACGTCTGGAACAGAGGTCAAAGATGAAGTTCAGAGTGTCTTCTGCTCTAGATCAAACAGTTTGATGTCTGCAGCTTTAGACTGACTGCCAAGGGCACTTGCTAAGCCTTCACCCCCTGATCAAGACAGAGTTGATGTCCCTCACCCCCAATCTTTGCCCCAGCTGCGCTGCTACGGGGCAGAGAGAGGAGCAGACCCCGTGAAGGGAAGACAGGAGCTCAGATGTATTTCTCCATCATTAGACCCTCCACATAGGAACACAAGCCGGGGGAGCACGCATTGCCTTTTCAGCTCTGCAGCCTGTCCTAGAAGCCTTGACCTCTAACCCGATGTTATACTCTGTAGAGCGGTGCATGCTGGCTTCATTCTAACATTTCCCAAAATGCTTCTATGTTTGTTTGTCCTGTTGGAAAAGTAATTAAGTTAGGGTGGCGAAGGCTACATATCACGGTGAGATAAGTCTGGAAAAATCTGTGTTTTCTTTTTTATTTCTGGAATTCTCAGAGTTCTCAGGGTCCAGACATGATCTGTAGGTTTTTAAGCAGTTGGTTCACCACACAGAGTGCCCCACACTGATGTACCTTTTCCCCCCCGGGGCACCCAGCACCCCTTGATACACGCTGCCTTAAGCTAGTGGAGAAGGGTATTTTTATTTTTATTTTTGTAATTTTTTTCAAACTAGCAAACCGAGTAGGTTGGAACTCTACTAATGAAAGTCATGCAAAATTAGCTAAATTGCCCCGATGTAGCATGAAAGACGGAGACCCACAATTTGTGGTGTAGTTCTCTGCTGTAGCCAAGGGATACTTCTATGGGCATTCTAGAAACTTGCTTATAGCTTTAAACCGAATATATCTACAGAAGCTGCTTAGCTCTCCATGGGGTTAAACCCATCCTTAAGTTGAACATGCTTACAGTTGGGCAGACCCATCTTGCTGTTAGAGCAATGGAGTATCCTACGGCATATTTCTAGTCCTGGCAAGATCAAAATTCAAAATCTGATGCGCGATTTCCACTGAATGTGCATCCCTTTCACACCGTCGAGAAGTTGAAAAATCATAAGTCAAACCAACCGTATGTCAGGGGCTGACTGCATAATGTCTGTATGTACACACACACCGCGCACGGTCTCCCGATGAAGAATGGCTGATTTTGGTGTTCTACTTTCTGTTTTGCTGATGTCCCCTGTGAATTTGATTTTGCTCCCTCCTGCGACTTGAGACATTTTTTATTAATTTGATGAAGCACCCTGTGATTTAGTTACATGGGATCAGATCAATGGAGGCATTTATATGACTGTGGGAGACAGACTTCCCTCTCTCTCCTCCCATCCTTGGGTTCATATTGGCTACAGCTTCTTTGCAAAAAGTTGCCTTTTATGCTGTGCTCAGCCCTCCCCCCACCCATCCTGGTTCTAAACTGGAGCGAAAGGTACAGATAACTGGCGCTGGGACTATGCCTGGGATCTGCTCAGCAAGGCTCGGGGACTGGCCAGGAGGGATTTGAACCCTGATGAACTCTTGGAGAGGCCCGAGGTTAGTTGTGACAATTGCCTCCAGTCAGAGACCAGAGCCCTTCCTAATGGATTTTTCTCAGGTTACAAAACTTCCTGTTCTCGCACGAAGTTTTCCCCCTTGAAACTTGGGTGTCTTTTAGCTGGAAATGGCAGAGATTGGGAGAGGCGATGGTCTAGGAAGCGGTGACCACACACATGCTGGTGGTCCTTACACCTCTATGGCAGGTGAATAGTTACAGTTGCTATAGCACTTTTGTTATAAAACCCAGTTTTCAGGTGCTCACAACAACAGCCTTAGGTGGGTGGGTGGGTGTGACTCTTTGTGCTGAAATGTCTCATATCCCTTCTCACCTCCTGGGTGAAAATCTTGTTCTGAAGTCTGGCAGACAGTCTGACTGTGTAAAGCCTCTGGAATGATGGGTAGAAGAGGGCATGGGGGTGAGGTTGGAGATTTCATAGGCGTGAGGTCTGCATAGTGTTTGGAAGTTGGGTGCCAGAAACCGATCATTGTCTCACTAATAGATGTGGACAGGAAGCCGGGAAGGCTAGTCAACAACCTTAATTGCTCTAACTACTCATTGTTTAGTTGAGACATTGTTAGCTGAAGCAGCCTCCACCTCTGTGTGTCTTTTGTATTTTTGTTATTGAAATTAACGGCCTAAAGGCTATGGGTGTGTCCCAAAGTCTCAATAAAAGAGAGAGCAAGGCCAGAGCAAAGGGTAGTCTCACTAGAAGGCTTCCGCCTGGCCCCCCAATATTCCCAACTTAATACTTTTCTAGTCTCTCTTTTCATTTGCGTGCGGCCTCCTCCAGAACCTGAACCCTGAACGGGAACCCTGAACCACGCGGGATGTGAAAGAGGTTTCCACAGTTGGGACTCCTTGATCACTCTGTGGACTCCGTCCTGGTTTTGGCAGGTTACCTGTTTCCCTGGTTCCTGGGTGTTGAAGGAAGTTAGAAAATTCTAGAAGTAGGCGAGTGAAGTAATCTGCAGGGAAAACTGGGATTTGACCTCATGCATCTTGGCGGCCTGAAAGTAGGCACTACTAGTCGGATGGCTCCGGTCTGGCCTCACCATCGCTCCTACCTGCTCCATGCTGTCTTCACCCAGCTCTCTCCGCTGCCAATTCCTCTCCTGTCCTCTTCCACCCGAGCCCGAAGCTTCCTGTGAATTCCACCTTCTGTGTGAAGCCCTCCACCCCTCCTGTCAGGTACGTCCTTCTTATTCTGCATGCTTACAGCATGTTACCTGCACCGCTAATGCAGCCCTCTATTCCTTCTCCCCCTCGTCTGCTTCTTCATGCATCTGCCCGCACCCCTCCCTTCCTTTAGCTTGCAAGCTTTGCGCACCAAGGACTCTTGAACTCCTGAGGTCATTGCAATACCTCCTTTAGATGGGGCCTCAGGAAGTGTCCTTAGATCCTCTCATTATTGCCACTTACTGAACAGCAGACAGAGGCCTGGCACTCTTTAATCTGATAGGGCTCTGGGAGATTTCCAGAAAAAACTAAAGGGATGTGATTGCTGCTCTCTGTGAACCCGAGGGGAAGAGTTAAATATATATAAAGCTAGCAGACCAGTATGGGACCCGACGCTGGCTGTCACAGGCAATGCTTTGGTGGTGGAGAGGTGGGCATGGGGAGGTCTGTTCTGGGTGTCTGCTTAAAGTATTGGAAAGCTTTTCTAAAAAGCTAACCGTAGCCCGGTTGGCATAGCTGGGTGCTTGAGTGCTAACCTATGAACCGGGAGGTCATGGTTCCATACCAGGTCAGGGCACGTGCCTGGGTTGTAGGCTCGTTCCCCAGTGTGGGGTGTGCAGGAGACAGCCAGTCAGCAATTCTCTCTCATCATCGATGTTTCTCTCTCTCTCTCCCCCTTCCTCTCTGAAATAAATAAAAATATGTTTTTTAAAAAAGGTATTAGTACAGATTAACCCAGACTATTTTCTATGCTGGTTTTCAAATTATTCTTTCTTTAGTGTTTTCTTTAACTATTTGTTTTTTTACTTTAATTTATTCTATTTTTTCATCACATTTATCCACCCCATACCTTCCTCCACCTCCATGAACCCATCCCCTCCCCCATCCCCCACACACAATCACTTCACTGCTGTCCATTGTTCTTCAAATACAGTGGTACCTCAAGATACGAGTTTAATTCGTTCCGTAATCTTGAGGCGTGGGAAACTATGAGAAGCTTGAGTATCGGTAAACTGGTGGGTTGTGTGCAGCCGGCCGATCCGAGTGATTACTCCTATCTCAAATGTTGCTCGTATTTTAAAGCAAAAATCGCTCGCTCAACAGCCCGAATCTCAAAAATATTGTATATTAGGGCACTTGTATCTCGAGGTACCACTGTACATCAACTTGCTATGAACCCTAAGGCAAAAGTTAGTCTTTTTACCAACAGTGTACCTCAGGGGGGCTCATTCTTTTCTTTAAAACGGGCCTGTACTGTGCCCTCATTCTTGTAAGATTATGGGGAAGAAATAATAACTCTAACCACAAAGAGCGTCTCCAAGTGAGGTTTAAGTGATTGTTCCTTCCCCATTCCCAGCTCCTCTTGTTAATGGCTCTCACAATTGCTTGGAGCTGTTGAGGCGTAGTCTTCTTACGTCTCTGTGGTATTGAACTTGAGGTTTGTTCGGTGAGGAGACCCTGACAGGGTGGGTGTGGGGAGTGATCCGAGCCCACACTCGCTCCTTCGTTTTGTCTGCTGCGTCGCTCTCCGGAATGACACGGGGCAGCCAGCGCACAGCGAGCACAGCGAGTCGCCGTCCCTGTGGGATCGTGGCATCTGTACCCCTGTTACGGAACAGGCTGTCTTTTTGGATAGAGTGCCCCTCCGGTCAATTTTTCAAATGGATTTGGGTGTTGGAAGATGGTCTCAGCTTCTGTGATTAAATCCAACCCCGGATTTAGAAGCAGGCGTTCCGCACTTTGGGATAATTAACAAAAGCTTTATCCCACTTTATCCCAAATCCCCGGTGACCTAGTTTAGGTGCAACGTTTCGAGAGTTGTGATCCCGAGGTGGAGACAGAGTTAGCCTGAGGCACATTGCCCCTCCCCCCCATCCTTACTTCCCACCCTCAAGTTTCCTCCTTCTCATGCCTAACTACCCCACCTAGAAGTGAAACTGAGTGGAATGCTTTTTTATTTTTATTTTTTTTAGAAATTACGCCGGGTGCAAGCTCAGCAGTAGGGCTCCAGTATGGGGAGCACTGAGACGGGGAATCGGCTAGGTTTGGGTTCACCTTGAAGGTGCCGGATGCTCCTTATTCGCACGACCTTGAGAATGTTAGGTGCGCACACTCTAAGCAGCATGAGAAAGAAGTCTCGTTCTCCAGGGCTGCTAAGCACTATGGTGATGACAGCTGCCTCTCTCCTCCTTTCTTCGCCCTCCTCCACCTCTCCCTCTCTCGCTTTCTCTCCCCCTCTTACACACACACATACACACACATACAGGAACGCACATGCATGGTCAAGGGAGGAGAAGGAAAAGAGATAACCAAGGAACCTGTCAAGAATGTCTGAACTCTCAGACAAAACAATACCGTTCAACTCTGCTCTCTATTCTACCCTTAACTCCAGAGGCGAAAAATATAAAACATAAAAAGGTCCTATTCAATCAGCAATTTCAAAAGAGGGTGAAATGGCATTTAAACGGGCACCCAGAATTGCTCTTTACGCAAAAAAAAAAAAAAGTTTTACCACTCTGCGGCGAGCACATGTTCTTTTCCTTCCTTCCTTCCTCCCTCCCCGCTTTTTTGACCTCTGCCGTTATCTCTAGATTTATCAGCAATACGAGATGGCTTTTCACATCAGTGAGCACCATCCAAAATATAACAATCAGAAAGAATCAGAGAAAATAAATCAATGTCCGCACGCACAGCCAACCGATTTAGGCAAGCCCTATTTATTCATAAAAGCCACCGTTCACCGGGGACTCTCTTGTCTCGCAGCCACAATGCCCTTGATTCAGATGCCAGCGTGGCGAGCGCCAGGTGGCAGCCAAGATGGGAAGATACGCATTGTTCCATCCGGGTGCTTTGTTCCCCTCAGGCCTCTGGTCGCACTTTTTTTTTTTTTTTTAATCTCAGAGGTGCACTTCATTCTAGTTATTCTATAGGGTTGTTATCCTAACGAATTGAAGGCAGAAGTTAAAGTTGAGCTGACCTTTGGGAGGCGGGAGGGGTGTGTAAGAAGGAGGACTCTGATCCCCGACAGAGGTTCCCCTGCCTTTCTCTGATCTGGCTCATCCCTGCTCCTCAGAGGTCATCATCATGCCTGGGCCTAAGCCAGGGAGACATGCATCTTCCAGCTCCGTGTTCTCTCCGGGGTTAATTGCATCTTTTCCCCCAAAGGGACTCTGTGTTTCCTAGCAGACACGACAGATACCGCATCTCCAAGCACCTCCTGGTTTCCAGCTGATATCTGCATGCAGAAGGGTCTCTCTCTTCCACTCTTTCTCAGAGCCTGTTTATGTCTGGAGTCCAGTGGGGGGTCATCTGCATGCTTTGTCTCTCCGTTAGGGACCGGGAAAGGCGACGAGAAAGAGAGAGACAGGAGCGAGATCCGTGGGTGGGAGAAGCGGACACAACAAAAGCCTTCTTTACTGGTAAATAATGGCTCCGAGGCCCGTAAACACAGAGTAAATACATCCGCTGACAATAATTAATTAACAATAATAGTTTGCACCGGGAGCTCTGCTTTCATCGGGCAACCTCAAAGCACTTCACACACCACACTTAATTAAGGCTCCGGGCCCCCTGCGGAAAGTTCACCGGTATTAATAGCACCCTGTTTTCCAGCTGAAAACAAAGGCACCGTGGCTCCGGGGCTCCTCCAGCGGCCGGTTACTCTGAAATCACCGCCCAATGGAGGGGAAAGGACCCCTTCCAGGTGACCAGGGTCCACGTTTGTGTCGGGCGAGGAGCTGGCTCGTCACCTGGGGAGTGTGTCCTGCTGGTGGTGACTAGCCGTTTCGAGGTTCAGCAAAGCTGCGGGGAGTGTCATTCGCTCATCTTGGTTCTCATCCAGACTGATGAGCTGGCCGGCAGCCTCTTATCTGGTCAGAGCGTGGCCCACCTCAGTTTCCCGTGCACCAAGCCAGATGGGAGCATCCGTGAAGCATCCATCTTCTAGAAAAACTGCTGTTGGAAATTCTAACCTTGCTATTGGCTTCTGCAAATGCTTGCTTGCTCAAATACAGTGGTACCTCGAGATACGAGTTTAATTCGTTCTGTAACCTTGAGGCATGGGAAACTATGAGACCCTCGAGTGAGTCACGGTAAACTGGTAGGTCTTGTGTAGCCGGCCGATCCACGTGATTACTCCTATCTCAAATGTAGCTCGTATTTCAAAGCAAAAATCGCTCGCTCTACAGCTCGTATCTCAAAAATCTCGTATGTTAGGGCACTCGTATCTCGAGGTACCACTGTAATAAGGAAAAAGAGACTATTCTCACTCCAGAGAGGCCATTAAGCCTTCCCCGGACAAAATGATCAATGCTGGCACCAGGCCAGGCCTTTGGTTTGAGGTCTCCAGGCCTCAGCACATAGGGGCCCTTTAAGAACTTGCAAAGGGGCGGGAAACATCCCATATTTGGGAGATAAAGAAGGTAAAAACCTATCAATAGGGAAAATTTCTGCATGGTGGGGCCCAGAATTGGAGAAACATTTTCCTCTGGACCCACACGTATTAAATGTAACTCCAAACTCTCTGAGCATGGTTTGGTTATTCCGATTTTCTGTAAGACCCAGACGGTATTTAATTTGGGTCTGCGTGAGGAGGCTAGTCACCTTGCCCTTGACCTCTGTGCTCTCCCGGCCGCGTGTTTGCCAGGCGTCCTTGCGCCGAGGCCTTGTCACCGGAGTTGATGGAGAGGGATCTGGGAGGAGCAGAGGAGCGAGGCTGCTCTGTCTGGTGGCTCTGCTCATCCTCCTGTTGGCCTCGGCTGGCAGCTGCTGCCGAGTCCCTCCTGGCCCCCTCCTCCCCCCGCCCCCCAGATGGAAGGAGGAAAGATTAGCTGGCTCCCCCGCATCTCATGCCAGGCCTGTGTGGTGGATTAGGTTGGCAGACAGACCCAAATAGCTTCATCTTCAGGAGCGGGACACTCTTCCTCAAGGTCACCGTGCAGCGTGCATATGTTTCCGAGTTGCTCTGGGAAGCTGCCTTCTGGGTTCGCTCAGTTCCTCGGCTCTGGACCACGAGCGATTCCTACACTTTCCTGGTGTTGACGTTGCTTTTTATGTCAAACGTTTCTCAGCCCACACGCCTTGCCATTCCCCCCAGTCAGCATTTACATCATTATTGAATACTTCTTTTGTGGGGAAATGCGTAATGACAAACTGTTATTAAAAATTCAGTAATGATCTAATATAGATACATATTTTATATATAATGATATAAAACTAACTTGATTTAGTTACATGGAATAAACTGTAGATTATTGCAAAGCACTAATTGTTCTTAATCAGAATTTTAAATTCGTGGACATACATCTTTATATTAGTTTCCGGTGTGCACCCAGTGACCAGGTATTATGTAACCAGCAATCATCCAATAAACCCTGCACCCACGCCTAGTTGTTAGAATATTATTGACTAGTATTTATAAGTGAGAGCCAACAGCTAATGTGCACTCAAATTTCAAACTGCTTGGAAGAATTCCATATCCTTCCTTGGCATGGAGGTTGGAAAATTTAAGCTTATCTTGTGTGGAGAGCGGCTATAGCATTTCCACCGGTTTAAGACTGGGACTAATGAGAGGGCACGATCCGCTCGTGGGAAAGCCACGTGCCAGTTCCAAAGGCTATAGTAACCTTGACCTTATGTCTGAGTCTATAGTCCCACGTGGCTGAGTGGTACAAGCTGTGGGAGGTGCAGCAAGTAAACAAAGCTTGATCAGGTGCCTGAAATTGAGTGGATTCGAAAACCTCGAGAATGTTGTAAACATATTGACCACTCCCTTCCTTTGCCTTGTGGAACGTGGCTATAAATAAAGACTCACCTTGCAGGCCATAGCTCTGTTTTTCCATCGGAGAGGGCAGCATCCAGCTTTAGTTTTTTAGCTTCTTTTTTCTTTTTTTAATATATTTTACTGATTTTTTACAGAGAGGGAGGGAGAGAGATAGAAAATCAGAAACATCGATGAGAGAGACACATCGATCAGCTGCCTCCTGCACGCCCCACAGTGGAGATGTGCCCGCAAGCAAGGTACATGCCCCCGACCGGAATCGAACCTGGGACCTTTCAGTCCATAAGCCTACACTCTATCCACTGAGCCTAACCATTCTAGGCAGTTTTTTAGCTTCTTGTCTGTCCTTCACCACCCCCTCTCAGACTCACCAAACCTGGCTGTGCCGGCTCAGCACCATCATGTAAGCTTGTAATGCATATACATGTTGGGGGAACTAAGTGTGTGAGAATTCCCCCAAAGTAGACCTAACACATTCCCGGATGCGTAGACCATGTGGTGGAATTTCTAATGGGAGAAAGACACGGGCCTCTTTTTTAAGAATCTACACCACAGACTCTTTTGGAGAAAGGTCTTGGACCCCAAGAAATATCTCTGTTGTAAGGTGTGTGTTTTTCCCTCTCATTCCTCTTGAATGCCTCCTCCATGTTCTCTGTTTTCTGGGGACACCAAAGTATTTTCCTTACAGCAAGGATGTAAGAGTAATGCAAAACAGGACCATGGTGGATCTACAGTGTAGTGGAGGAAGCTCTTAGTATTCTATTTGAATTTGAATTTTTCTTCCCATGCACTATTAAGGTCTAAGAGGCCAACAAAAAGGGCGCTAGGACAGCGGTTCTCAACCTGTGGGTCGCGATCCCTTTGGGGGTCCATCGACCCCATCACAGGGGTCGCCTAAGACCATCAGAAAACACACATATTTACATTACGATTCACAACAGTAGCAAAATTACTGTTAGGAAGTAGCAAAGAAAATAATTTTATGGTTGGGGGTCACCACCACATGAGGAGCTGTATTAAAGGGTCCTGGCATTAGGAAGGTTGAGAACCACTGCGCTAAGAGGATTCAGAGAAATTGTTGAAGAGAGGACAGGCATAGCTTGACGATGCCGGTCATGGTGAGTGAGCATTTACTGGACATCTGCTGTGTCAATATATTTACAGAGATGAAATAATGTTTATAGAAGACGTGGATATCACTCCTACTATTGTCTGTTTTCTGCACGACAATCACGAACAGTGTTTATTTGTATTCTACGGTTGAGAAAATACGAACTCAAGGCCACAAAGCTGGTGAATGGCAGAGCTGAAGTCAAGTGCAGGTTCAACTCAAAGTGAGAAGCTTGGGCTATGGCTCAGCATGTCTTTTAGGCAGCTTCCTTGCTCCTGTCATAACTTGCCACACAGCTGTGTGGGCGACTACTCTCTGGTGCTTCTCACTGACTGTAGATGGCTGGCTGCCCAAGAAAAGGAGTGGTGCCTGGTGGAGAGTTTCCACAGAGATGGTTCTGTGCGGTTGAATCAGAGATGCTATTTGGGCGAAAAATCTTTGAATCCCGAGCCAAGAGTTTTTAGTCCCAGATATATCAGTGTTCAACTTTTCACAAGATGCTCAAACCTCCAAACCTCCATTTTCTTTAAGTTGATAATTTTTTATCATTTTTATCTTTTATCAGATAATTTTTTTGAGTCTTACCCTTGATCTAGCCATAGTGTTGGGTGGTTATTTCTACCCTTTATAAACTTCAGCCAGTGGTGGATGAATATAAAAAGGTAATGATTATTCTTTGTTACAAGTGGAATCAGAGACTTGAAAACCCTACAGGGACTCAAAGAAGGCTTCACAGGAAAAGTGACATTTAAATCAAGTCTTAAAGACCTACAAATGGATGGGACAGAGAATTCAGTGCAATTCAATTGGGATTCATGATTGTGGGTTTCGATCATGTACCAGTTATTGGACGGGGCTTTGGATAGACCACTGTGAAGAAGACATACCACCATTTCCTGAGATGCTTGGTCTGATTAGGGAAGAAGGTCAGTAAACCTGGGACATTAGCAAACACAGTGAACTTGCAACACGGTCTGTGGCATGGGGAGAATTGTCAGCAGAGACAACTGGTTGTGTGTGGCGAGCCGGCACAGCCATGGCATACTCAGCCTCAGGGCACCTTATGTGCCACGCCAACCCAGCCAGGTTCAGTGCCGCTGAGGGGGTGGTGAAGGATTGAGAAAAGACAAGAGAATAAAAGCTGGGTCTGGGTGAGATTCGGCTCCAGGATGGAGAGACAGCACCATGGACTATAATCCGTGTCTTTATTTTATAGCAGATGCTACAAGGCAAAGTAAAGGCGGGGTCAAGGTGTTTACAACATCCTCATGGGTTTCGATCCTACTCAACTACATGCACCTGAACTCTATCAAGCCCACATCACTCAGGCATGTGGGGCCACGTGTTTGGACCATAGGGTCAAGCTCACAACCACAGCTATTGGCTATCATTGTGCTGGGAGGCTCTGCCCTCCAGGCTGGGACGTGCACGTGACAGTGAGCGGACTGTGCCCTCTCATCAGTCCCGGGCTTGAACCTGTCCAGACACTATGGCCGCTCCCTGCAGTTGTGCTCAGGTGATACATTGGTTATGAAAGGGCCCTGCCTCAGTGCAGTATCCGTGCCTGAAAATGTAGACAGCAAGCCTGGAGAGCGATGTAAGGGCAGATGGTTAAGAGTGACACATGCCTAGCGAAAACAATGAATTTTAACTCAAGAGAAAGGAGAACTATTTTGGGAGGACGGGAAGAGATTGCCTCTGGAACTGGAAATAATCACCTGGAGGTGTGAGTCCAGATAGTATAGGACAGTGGTCGGCAAACTGCAGCTTACGAGCCACATGCAACTAGCGAGCCGTGGATTGCCACTCTGTGGACTAATGAGTTTGCCAACCACTGATATAGGACATCCTTTCAGGAAGCTCTTACAGTGGGGGCAGCATGAGAGTTGGCAGAGTGAGAAGGTCATAGCTAGGAAATGGCCCTGAATCAGAAGAGACCATTTATGGACTGATGAAGGTTGGGGGGAGAGAAGGGGGAGACCGATTCAGGAGTCCCTGATAGGTTTCCATCTTGAAAGACAGGATCTGATTGGCTGAAGAAGATCAACACTGCCGCTGGAAGAGATAGTCTGATAGAACATGCGTTCACATCTGGACACGTTCAAGAAGATGGATGCCTGTTAGAGCCTCGGGTGAAGGTGTCTGCTTGGTCCCATGGACTTGATGCCAAGACTTCAGGACAAAGGTAAGAACGTAGATGTGAATTTAGTAATTACACTGGTACCTCGAGATACGAGTGCCCTAACATACAAGCTTTTTGAGATACGAGCCATCGAGCGAGCGATTCTTGCTTTGAAATACGAGCAACATTTGAGATAGGAGTAATCGCGAGGATCGGCCAGCTGCACACGACCCACCAGTTTACTGTGACTCGAGTGTCTCATAGTTTCCCACGCCTCAAGGTTACCGAATGAATTAAACTCGTATCTTGAGGTACCGCTGTATAAAGTTCTGAAGGCAACCATAAAGACAGGCATGTTGAGAATGGATGCCAAAGATGAATCCCCAGGAAAAGGAACATTTGGGGGTCCCACTGAAGTGAATGAGCTATGGAGAAGATTGAAAGGGAAACCAGGGGACTATGAGGCTGATCAGGGGGCTATGAGTGAGATGCTGGAGGTTGTGAGAGGATAGTTGGTGGGCAAAGCAAAATAAAGATGGATCTTGAATCACTGCATTGGGTTGGCATTTGGGGGACCACTGGTGGACCCAGAAAGGACTACCATCTCCCCTGTGAACTTCACATGGCTGCTCCGTGGTGCCGCTGAGACGATGCATGTGTAAACAATAGGCCGTGAGATGCAGGACAAATGTCAAGTGTGTGTTCCCCACCGGCATCTCTTCATCCCCTTTCACCCCTCACACTCTCGGGCGCTATTTTCAGCTGCCAGTCCCTTCTTGAAAACGAGGCTACCCTCCCCATTGCCTACCCCATGCTGCTGTTCTTTCCTTTGTCCACGCTGCTCCTCTGCCAAGAAAGCCTTGCAACTTCATCCCGTGCCTTATTCGCTCGTCTGTGTCATTGGAAGCTCTTACGATGGGAAACCTCCTCATCCGGGCAACTGTCCCTTTATCCTCAGCCCTGGACCCCTCCCACCACACACCCAAGGCTGGGGACATGCTCCTCCTGTAGTCTTCCATGTGCACCTCCATCTCATCATACGTCCACATTTACCCCCGTTATCCCATCTAATAAAGAGGGAATGTGCTCATTGAAAATCTGTCACACAGGTGGCTGCACCCACAGCTGAGGCCAAGTTCCCATGAAGAGCCTTAATGAGCAATCAGCAGGGCCCTGAGGCTATGTCTTCCCCCCGCCCCCCAGTGGGGCTTGACAGGGGACCTCAAGGTGCACTTCCCATGCTGGTGCTGGGCTGGGGGACCTCAGGCCATGCCCTACACCTGGCAGGGTTTGACAGGAGGCCTCAGGCTGTGACCCCATCCTGTGGGGCTTGATGGGGGACCTCAAGGTGCACTTTCCATCCTGGTGCTGTGCTAAGGGACCTCAAGCTGCTTGCTCCCTGCCGCTCCAGTGCTGGGGGGTGGGACCTCAGGTGGGGCTTGACAGGGGACTTCTGGCTGGGCCCCCCACCATGGCGCCAGTCTGGGAAACTGAGGCTGCCCCCCTGCCTGGCTGGGCTTGACAAGGAACCTCAGGCTGTGCCCCCCCCCCCAGCAGGGCTTGATGGGGGACCTGAGGCTGTGCCCTCTGCCTGGCAGGGCTTGGCAAGGGTAGGACTGGCCGGGTCTGGATTTAGCCCAAATGGGGCAGGGGGTGGGGAGTGGCTGGGTTTGGATCTCTCAGGATTTGAGGTGCATGTGTGTGGGCAGGGACTTGACTGTGGGTCCTGTAGTGAGTGAGCCCCAGATTCTGACAGGAGGAAGGTTTTCATATACATTTTACTAATTTTCTTTCATCTCTGACACGTCTATTATAAAGGGCAAATAGCAATATTACATCATTTCCTCTAATTCATCCCTTTTAATGTGCACGAGTTTTGTGCACTGGCCCACTAGTATTTTTATAAAGGGTTCCTTTCATGTCCATTTTCCGCGCTCTATTTATGAGCAGGAGCCTTGTCTCAGCCTCTGAGAATTCCCACCTCCCAGCTCAACGCCTGACACTTAATAGATCCTCGATAAATTGTTGTTGAACATGAGCGAACAAATAAGATGCAGACACGCAGGTGCTGTTTTTCTTCTCTGCGAGTCGGAGCACTCAACCCCTGAGTAACAGCCTTCGACCGCTCACCTCGGAAGCCACGCGGTTGGCGGGGGGCTGTGACCGGACCAGCTGACAGCGCTAATTAAAACATTGAGCCGTGTGCATGCAAATCCAGCAGCAGCCTGTCAGGGAAGATAATTCCTGATCCCGTGTCATCCCCAGAGCTTTTCCCGGGCCCAGCTGTTTCCAAGCGATCTGCAGTGTGGCCACCTGATAGCATGATTTCTGCTTGGGAAGTGTGGGTGGGCATGGGCCTGTGTGAAACCCAGATTGTCAGCCGGGGAGGGACCTTGATGGGTGGTCAAGTGGCAGAGGCTTCAGAGATGAAAGACATGATGGAGAAACTTCCAGGGACCTCATGAAGCCTGGGGTGAAAGGGCACGAACCAGGGAAGAGCTACCTGATTGTGATGCTTTCCTTAGACCAGTGGTTCTCAACCTGTGGTTGCGACCCCTTTGGGGGTCGAATGACCCTTTCACAGGGGTCGCCTAAGACCATCGGAAAATGCAGATATTGACATCACGATGCATAACAGTAGCAAAATTCCATGGTTGGGATCACCACCACATGAGGAACTGTATGCAAGGGTCGCGGCCTTAGGAAGGTTGAGAACCACTGCCTTAGACTCTCGATTCCAATAATGAGCAGTTATTGGACTGGGCTTTGGATAGACCACTGTTGTTGTTCCTAGTGATTTAAGTCCCTAGACCAGTGGTCGGCAAACTCTTTAATCAACAGAGTGACAGACCGCAGCTCGCGAGTTACAGTTTGCCGACCATTGCCCTAGACGACCTGGCTTTAACATTCGATGCAGCCTTGAGCCACAGACTCACAGTCATAGCCACGGCCCTCGGACAAATGATGTCAGCGGCCTTTGGCCTCTGAGCTGGGGCTTAACTCTTGCCAGGCACCAGATTCAACACAGAGCGAGAGGGATGCTTCCTTGACACACGCAGTTACTTCCTAAGAATATGAAATGTTGTTCAGAGGAAATGTGACTGCGGTGGAGAGGGAAATCTGGGCCCGGGCCCCAGCTGCATTACAAACGGGCTGTGTGACCCTGTGTAAATCACTGGGCCTCTCTGAGCCTTTCTTTCCTCATCCTTAAAATGAGGGGTTTGAGACCAATAGTTCTCTAGGAGCTCTTCTTCTTCTTCTTTTTTAATATATTTTATTGATTTTTCACAGAGAGGAAGGGAGAGGGATAGTCAGAAACATTGATGAGAGAGAGACATCCATCAGCTGCCTCCTGCATGCCCCCTACTAGAGATGTGCCCGCAACCAAGGCACATGCCCTTGACCAGGATCAAACCTGGGACCTTTCAGTCCACAGGCCGATGCTCTATCCACTGAGCCAGACTGGTTTCAGCACTAGGAGCTCTTCTTAAACTGACTATAAAATGCTCTTCTCTTGATGCTGTCGATGAGAATCAGCTAACACCAAGTTCATGTGGAGCTGGTGAACCCAGCCCAGTGTACACAGAGTGGGGCCACTTCCCCAGTGTGGACAGTCTCTTCTCTCCTGACTCAGCCCCGGTTTTGTCAAGTGCACTGGTTCCGGCGTGTTATTTATTTGGAGGAGGCCCTATTCCCTCCTTCCTCTTGCCCTCTCTGATCCCCTTTCTCTCAGTCTGGCTTTTGGCAAACGCTGCTGGGCAGCTGTGAGCATCCAGTCAGGTGACTGGCTCGTCCCGTCACGAAGTCCGTGCAGAGAGGAAAGAGAGAAAATGGAAATTGGGTGCGCTTGTGCCAGGGTGCCCTCCCGGACCTCACGCGGCTCTCTGCAGCTGCACGAGACTGTGCCCACATCTGCACCCGAGGGCCTCCTGCAATAACAGTCCATCACCGCGTCAGACCTGGAGGAGGGCACCTTCCCAGCCGCCTCTGCGCGGCTCAGCCAAGGGGACGCTGCTCTGCCTGTGTGCTGCTGGCCCAGGTGGCTCTCCCTCCTTCTGAGCTGCAGAGCGGATGGCCAGCTGGAGTTTTCAGGGCGCCATAAAGAACCCCAATGCCTCCTGTGCACGGAGGGATGGCACTGTATCCGTCACTCCCTAAGCGGGGCTTCATTTTACACGCATTCCCTTTCAGACTCGCAATTGCTACCAGTTCAGCCGTCATCCCCTGCACTCAGCGGCGTCAGCCGGGGACCAGTCAAAACTGCAATCGTGGGTTTTATCTAATAGCCTCCATTCATTCAACAAGGATTTATTAAACGCCTACTACGCGCCAGCCGTTCCTGCTAGATGCCAGGAGCCCAGACCTGAATAAACCATCTACTCTGGCACCTGGGGTTCTGAATCTGGGGGGAGAGCATTAGAGAGAGATGTCATCAGAGACCTTGGGTTTCAGGGTGCCCTTGGAGCCGGCAGAGAGCATGCCCGAGCCTTCTGGGGAAACGGGGCAAGTTCGTCGGCAGAGGAATTTAAAAATAATCAACAGCGGTGAAGGCTGCGGGAGGGAAGGGAGGATGGACCCAGTGAAGCATGCAGGGATGTCCGGCCGGAGTGGCTCAGTGGATGAGTGTCGACCTATCATCCTGGAGATCATGGTTCGATTCCTGGTCAGGGCACAGGCCCGGGTGGTAGGCTTGAGCACCAGTGTGGGACGTGCAGGAGGCAGCCAATCTGTGATTCTCTCTTATCACCGATGTTTCTCTCTCTCTCACTCAATAATAAAAAAGTAACAATTCCAGCTGCCCAGGCTCATGCACCTGGAGGAGAAACCCAAGACGGATGGGCTTCCCCCACAGCTGCACAGAGGGACTGACCCCCTCTTCAGGGCAGAGTCTGGTTTTGGGCAGTCTTCCCGCTTCCAGGGAAAGAAGGGAAGGGGTCCAGCCTCAGGCCGGGGCTCAGCACACAGCCCTGCCGAGAGAAGATAACTCCGGACACCGCCACGGGGTGAGGGGAGGCCGCGGACATATAATGAGGCCTCTTTTCTGAGGCCAAGGGCCGGCCCTGCTCGGCTCCCCTCTCGGACGATAAGTGTGTATTTGCGCGCAGAATCACAGGCAGCAATTACCAGGCGGGGATTTGGGTTGCGAGGTGAGATGGCAGAGATTGGAGCTGTGTGCTCCGTCCCCTCCTCTCCCAGGGATGATGTCTGTGGACAGAGGCTGGCTGCCTGCTCCGTGGACCTGGAGGAAGGAGGGGGATTTGGAAATCCAGAGGCCCTGTGGCCCCAGAATAAAACGGGGAGACTCGATATGCTTATACCAAACAACCAAGGTCGAATATCAGGGAAAGCCCATGGAATCGCTCTGCTGTCTCATGAAAACAAAGCCATTCTGAGGGCCCCAGCTCGCCCCACCCGCCAGGACAGCCCACGTCCGACACCCGAGGGGTCGTTTTTATGAGAACACTTGTTTTCACATCTCGGCTTTGGCTCTCACTGCCTGAGCCCGCCGCGCTATGTTCATGCCGCTGCTGCTCTCTGGGTCTGGGAAGTCATTGCTCTCTCCCTGAGCGAGGATGCGGGGTCAGTGAGGAGCACAGCATCTCCCAGCGGATGAGACGCACAGACCCGCGCCCCATCTGCCCACCTTGTTTTCCAAGAGGCCAAGGACTGAGTTCACATGCAGGATTTTGGGGCCACGTATCAGAGTTTCTGAATGGGCACTCTCAGACCCCTCAGCCTCCTGCCTGGGCATCAGGGAGGCACCCTGGGTGCAAGAGCCACTGAGCCTGGGGACGGGGGGCACTGGGTTCTGAACGTCTCTGCTGCCACCGCACAGCCAGAGCGCCCCACAAGCCTCTAGCGCTCCTGCCAGGGCAGTGCTGGGTCTCTCAGAGAAGCCCAGGTATTCCCTGGAGCCTAGAGCCTAGTCCCCCCAAAAGCATAGCCATGCTGACCTCGGGCCCCATGCACGCGAGCCAGGCAGCCAGGCGGCCAGCTCCCTGCCCGCTCCTCCTCCCTGTTCCAGCTGTGATTGGGAAAATACCCTCCTGTCTTAGAAAGGCCTGGGCCCAGAAGATGAATGGGACCCCGAGTTAAATCTACTCTTACTATTATTCTGCTGGAGCCTGATGTTTATTTTCCACGGAAACGAAATAACGGATCTAAAATGTCTGCTATTTAAGGAGCTGCCGATGCGTCATAGACATCTTTGAAAACGTTCTCTTTAGATGCACGAGTCCACTTCAGCTGTAGCCACTTCCTCCCCGTCTCCTCCCTCATTTGTTTGCAAACTCTTTGCGAGGGAAACAGGCCTGGCTTGTCCAGGGGTTCCGGCAGTGGTTCTCCTTTATGCAGAGCTGGAGTCACCGGGTTGGAGCTCAGGCCTTGCCACTATGGAGGGGCCACCAGTCCGGTTCCTGATCCCGGGGGCAGGTGCTCGGCTGGCACCTATTTCTTTCCTTAATCTCCTCCCGGGACCCATGAGCATGGAGTAAAGGAGAGACTGAGCTGAGGTCACAGAGGAATTGGATGACAAGAGTGAAAGTTCTTATTGTTTCTTATTGTTCCATTCGTATGCCTCTTGATTCCTCTTGCTGTGGGTTTGACTATTAGTCCGTGAAACACAGGACTGATAGGCCAAAGGGAAAAGGATTGAATTCCTGAAACGTCCACTACATAATTGTTTGAACACTTAACATTATTGTTGGTAGAGAACGTTTGATTGTTTATTCCAATCCCATTTTATGACTGATGTAGAAACTAATGTTAGAAAAGTATTTAAGTGTCTGCCCAGCTCAAGGTCATCTGGCTGGGTGGTAGGGACCAAGTCTGGGGCTCGGACATCTCTGCTTAGGATTCTTGCCTCCCCTCTCCCTGGACTCAGGCTTTCTGCAGGAAAATTCAGAGATACGAGTTTAATTCGTTCTGTAACCTTGAGGCGTGGGAAACTATGAGACCCTCGAGTCTCGGTAAACGGGTGGGCCGTGTGCAGCCGGCCGATCCGCGTGATGACTCCTATCTCAACTGTTGCTCGTATTTCAAAGCAAAAATCTCTCGCTCGATGGCTCGTATCTCACAAATCTCATATGTTAGGGCACTCGTATCTCGAGGTACCACTGTACTTGATTGTTCGAGTTAGGCCATTGCTGTTCACAGATCCTTCCCTGGGTCCTAATGACTACAGCACAGTTAGAAGACGGGGTCCCGCCTCCAGGGGCTCAGGAAGCGAGGGCTCCCCAGCCTCCCCCTTGCTCCCCCTCCGTTCTCTGAAGCAGAGATTCTTAGCCTGGAGCCTTCGTTCTGTTTGCCGGAGGACATTAAAGAAAGAAAAATTCCACCTCAGCTACCGACTAAGACTTTCTGCGGGAAAGTGTGAGGCGTGTGCACTTTGCACACCCTCCCTCAGGGAAGCTGAGGAAGCTCATTGTTAGGAATCAGAGTTCTTGAGCATCCTGCTGGTTGATGAGGGTAGTCAGAAAAAGGAGTAAAGTTGGACTCAGGGAGGGAGGTAGAGAAGGGATTTTCTGTCTTTAGTCTAGTGGTTCTCAACCTTTTTTAATGCTGTGACCTTTTAATACAGTTCCTCATGTTGTGGTGACCCCCAATCATAAAATTATTTTTGTCGCTACTTCATAACTGTAATTTGCTACTGTTATGAATCATAATGTAAATATCTGTGTTTTCTGACAGTCTTAGGCTCTACAGCATGGTTCTCAACCTGTGGGTCGCGACCCACAGGTTAAAAACTGTTAGCAAGGTTGCCTGAGACCATCGGAAAACATATTTACATTATGATTCATTAACAGTAGCAAAATTACAGTTATGAAGTAGCAACAAAAATAATTTTATGATTGGGGGTCACCACAACATAAGGAACTGTATTAAAAGGTCACAGCATTAAAAAAGGTTGAGCCGAGACCGGTTTGGCTCAGTGGATAGAACATCGGCTTGCAGACTGAAAGGTCCCAGGTTCAATTCCGGTTGGGGGCATGTACCTTGCTTGCGGGCACATCTCCACTGTGGGGCATGCAGGAGGTGGCTGATCGATGTCTCTCTCTCATCGATGTTTCTGACTTTCTCTCTCCCTTCCTCTCTGTAAAAAATCAATAAAATATATATTTTTTAAAAAGGTTGAGAACCACTGGCTAGAGAGATCTTCTAATAAGACTTGATTATCCTCTTTCCTAATTTAACCTTGGAATTGGTCTGGTGATGTCAGTGTAGGGACGGGGGAACCACCAAGTCCACATGACAGTCCTGTGTTCCAGCCAGAGCCATCTCCTGGCCCTCATAACTTTCTGGACAAATACCAGGCGGAGACTAGTCACAAGATGCTTGGGTCTCTCCCAAATTCTGAGGCAGAATGCTGTGATTGATGCCAAAAGGTGAAGTCTAAAGCATCCTCCTTTATTCTCTATTTTTTTTGTTACGGGCCTAACATAGGAAGATAGATCTGAGTTGGGATGGGTCCCTTGACCTTCAGGGGTGGCCAGCATGGGTCAAAGAATATTTTCAGCTTCCACAACCTCTAGGATGAAAGACTTCCCCAGGAAAAGGGGGAACTCACCCTGATTGGCTCCTGGGTTGGTCTGTGGGTCTGTAGTTCCACATCTGAGTAACTGGGCTGGGGCTTGTTTCTCTCCTGAAAAGCCAGATTTAAAGACTTTGTGCGGGCGCTGGCCTGCAGGGGCACAGGTGAGAGGACCTCAAAGGGAACAGAGCAGACACAGGACTTGGGGTCTATTGAGGCCGGTGGGCATGCTCAGCACATCCAGTCCCACCACAGCTCCCTGCTATCCCTGCCCCCATCTTGTCCCTTCCTAGATTGGGGTGCAGCAAGGGGCAGAGAGAGGAGAGAGGTAGAAGGGGATCACAGCACAAGAATGCACTGGAAGCTCCTGGAAAATAAGAGATGATCTCCAGCCACAAATCAGCAGTGCCCCCTGGTCTTAGTGAGGGCGGGCCTCTCGCTCACCCAGCTTTAGGAAGCAGCCAGGTTCCTGAGCGGCCTCTGGTTCAGGCAGGGGTATTTGGGGGAGTCTGGACTGTCTGAGCAGGGGCTTCCCCTGGAGGAAAGAACTCTCAGAACCACCCAGCTTTGTTTTCAAGGCCAGGCTTTTTCCTCTGGAATAAAAACCGGTGGGCTGTGGGCCAAGTGACTACCGGACACAAATGGATGGGCTTGCTTTTAGTGAAATTGAGATGCTTTGCATGAGGCCTGCACATCCCAGTTTGCCCGGGTCCCTGGTTTCCTTTTGTGCTGCACCCAGCTGAGCTCAACTTGGAGATCATTGCTCTTTTTACTGGGATTCCTGTTGCCCTTGGAGTTTCCTGACCCCTTGCTCTTATTTGAGAGTCCATACAAGTCAGACAGGGAAGGCGCTGATGCGATGACCCCTCTGGTAGATGCGGAAGCGGAAGCTACGAGAGGAGGACTGCTTTGGCCGAAGTTTCAGAGCCGGTGTCAGAGGCAGCTCTCCGACTCCTGACTCACAGACCGAAAAGCAAATCCTGTCTCAGCCCACATGTAAGCCAGTCCCTGGGAAGCCATTGCCCCTACATCTCTCTGCCCTGCCCTTCTTCAACACATAGGCACACACACACATATGCACAAATACACACGGAAACACACATGCACCTACATGCATACACAGGCTGTGTTGGTGTCATTGCACCTAGTGACACCCTAGTACATTTCTCTTGCTCCTCCTCCTCTGGCCAAAAGATGATCTGGACATTAACGGGGGGAATTTGCACCCCCCCCCCATGATTAGTGATGCTGAGCATCTTCTCATATACCCGTTGATCATTTTTATGTTGTCTTTGGAGAAATGTCTATTCAATTCCTTGGCCCATTTTTTGAATTGAGTTATCTAACTTTTTGTTATTGAGTTATAGGAACATCTTTAAATGTAAGGAACAGAGAAGAATGCTGATTGTCAGGAGTGGGGTACACCTGCTGTGCCTATAGTTACAAATACTGATTTTACGCTTAAAAAAATTGTTAAGAACAAGATCTCAAGTTAAACTATCTAGAGGGAAGATGGGCTCAATAAAAGGATTTAACACAGAATTAGCACTGCCTCTGTTTATCAGGACTTCAGCTAAGGCAGCAGAAACCTAGGGCTGCTTGAATTGGAATCTGTTCCCCTTCCCCCGCTTCTTAATCCTGTTACCAAAGATTGGACCCGTCCTGTGTCAACAATCTGTCCTGCAAGAAATCAAGAGTTGCAAGTACAGGACGTTAATTGATTTGCATTTAACTCCCGGTGCTGGCCTGGCCAGGAGGCACACATTCCCGGATGTTGCTTATGCTTTAAAATTCCCCTCCAGTTCCAAAGGCACACGTGTCTGTTCCTGGGAGTCCACCTTGCTGGGTCGGCGGCGACCACCGGGAGTCACCTGGCAGCAGGTGCCGGCAGTGCCGGCGGAGGGAAGTGGCTGGGTTTGCTTTCTACTGAGCAGAAAGCCCTCGGGCCCAAATTACTTTCTGCACAAGTAGGAGCAGTGATTCTGTCATCCTGACCCCGCAGGCTAACGTCGCTCAAAGGCCCAGCCTTCCTTTTCGCCCCTACACTGTGTTTCTGTGATGAAAAGGAAAAGTGTGTTTTCTCTTCTTGGAGAATCGTTTCTTTCCCCTCCGTGGAAGGCCAGGGGTCAGATTGGGGGATGGTAATGAAGCATGCGGATGTGTAGTGGCCACAGATGAGGTCTGCCCGGTGCCGGGAAAGGTATCTCGGGCCACAGGTAAGGCCCAAAAGAGGATTTTGCCCTCTCTGGCTGTCCCTGTGGATGAATTCATTTGCAAGGACTTATGCACAGTGACATTCAAAAGGAACATCCTGGCACAGCCGAGTCCAAGGTGCCGGGCAGATCTGCTGATGAACCACACACCCACATCAACCCTGTGTTCTCTTGTCCTGGATGGCATGTTGGACCACTCCCCGCCTCCTTTGTGGTCGGTGATTCCTGCGCAGGAGAGGGAGACTGGCACTGTGCCCCTTGCATGCCTGGCGTGTTTTCAGCATCTTCCTTCCTGATCGAGGCCCAACCGAGGACTTCTCATAGGTGCTGCCGGTGCCCAGCAAAAGGAGCTAAATGAGGTGGTGGATGGAGGGCCAAGAGGGCAGGGCTGGAGGGACTCTAGTACAGTGGTACCTCGAGATACGAGTTTAATTCGTTCTGTAACCTTGAGGCGTGGGAAACTATGAGACGCTCGAGTCCCGGTAAACTGGTGGGTCCTGTGCAGTCGGCCGATCTGCGTGATTACTCCTATCTCAAATGTTGCTCGTATTTCAAAGCAAAAATCACTCACTCGACGACTTGTATCTCAAAAATCTCATATGTTAAGGCACTCGTATCTCGAGGTACCACTGTATTGGAAACAGTGATTGAAGAAGAGGCACCTGACAGGCTGAATTTTCTTGACAGGAGGTGACCATGGAGATTAGGAATTAGAGGCAGATGGGTGCCAAGGAGTTGGTTGACCTAGGGATGGGGTGGATTTGGAAGAGAAGCCGGGGTCAAGAATAAAGATGTGGCTGAAACCAGTTTGGCTCAGTGGTGAGAGCATTGGCCTGTGGACATTGGCTCTATCCACTGAACCAAACCGGGTTCAGCTAAGTGCTTTCTATTAGTAAATTGTGAATGATTTTTTTTTTTTTTATTCTTATAAGGCACTACCTTTCCCTTGCTCTGAAGAAAGTGCCAAACAATTTCTAAGGAGATCAAAGTTGAGCATTATGAACAGACATTCTCTTGTCTAAAGATGTTAGTCTTGTCTCTTCAAGAGACCATGAGCCTCGCAGAGATAGAAACTGTGTGTTCCGCTTTGCCTTTCTCTCTCCCTCTGTAAGCGATTTCCTTCTCTGAAGTTCAGCCTCGGGCTGGATGTACAGTAGGTGCTCAGTAAACAGTACTTTCTGACTACAGTGTTTAGCCCTCAGGTAGAAGGTATTACAGTGATACCTCGAGATACGAGTGCCCTAACATATGAGATTTTTGAGATACGAGCTGTCGAGCGAGAAATTTTTGCTTTGAAATACGAGCAACATTTGAGATAGGAGTAATCTCGCAGGTTGGCCGGCTGCACATGACCCACCAGTTTACCGCGAATCGAGCGTCTCATAGTTTCCCACGTCTCAAGGTTACAGAACGAATTAAACTCGTATCTCGAGGTACCACTGTATCTCTGCTTCAAGAGCGAAAACAAATTGTTTCAAAGTTGCCCGAGTGTTTAGAATCAGACAAGACTCCTTTTTAGAGTGGGCAAATGGGACGTGACTAGGCCTCGCCCTCTTTCTGTCCCTACAGACGAAGCCTGCATTTCATTCAGCTGGAGACGCGTCTGCGGCCCATAACCCTTGGGACTGGAGGGAGATTATCTTCTGGCCATTGGAGGGCTCTTAATATGTTCCCATGTAACGCAATTGAAACCCGCCCAGAATGACTAAATAATTAATGCCGCGTTGTACAAAGTGTGCTCAGTACTTCTGATCTCCATCTTTTAAATGCAGGATTTCCAAAAGACCAGACTTCATTTACTGTGTGTTGCTTCTCCAACAAAAACACGAGACGAATAATTTCCCCACATCATGGCTTTACATTTCCCCACAAATAGGGCATCTGTTAGTGTGGATTATTACACATGCGATGCGAACATGATTAGGCTCACTCACTCACCCAAAAAGCAAATAATTTTTTGAAGAGGAATTACTCATGGGAGAAAAAAAAGGAGAATGTGAATTGAGGGAGAAAAAATATATCGAGAAAAACCTGTAAGAGCAAGAAGCTGGAATAAACTTGGCATTTTGGAGCCGGCAGGGGAGTACTGTTTGTTCAGTAGTTATGGGCCTACTATGTGTCAAGCACTAGGCTAGCTGGGTACTACTGGGCCTGCAAACAACAACTGATAATAGTAACAGGAGCAGCCTAGAGCACTAAGGGCCAGGTCTTGGTCTTGTCGACCAGGAATCGTTGAAGCCTGGATCAGACCCTGACCTGCAGTAGGTGTGTAGTAGTGTTCAGTATATTACCACATCTATACCTTATATTATTTTAAGAGCTTTACATGTGTTCTCATTTTTATTTTTTTAAATATATGCTGACTGATTTCAGAGAGGAAGGGAGTGGGAGAGAGAGCTGGAAACATCCATGATGCAGGAGAATCAGTGATAGACTGCCTCCTGCATGCCCATTACTGGGAATAGAGCCCACAACCTAGGCACGTGCCCTAGACCATAATTGAACCCCAGGACCCTTCAGTCTGCAGACCCACGTTCTGCCCACTAAGCCAAACCGGCTAGGGCCACGTTTTAATTCAGACACTAATAACGCAAGGTCAGTAGTAGTACAATCCTTATTTACAGATGATGAAACGGGTTCATTGAGATTAATTAAATTGTCCTAGGTGACTGGAGATAAAATTAAAACCTAAATCTATCTGACATCAAGTCTGATATAAAAAAATGTACTTTGACCAGGAAGCTCTCCTCTATAAAGAGGATATTCCTACAGTCTGGGCGTTCACTCCTAACGCCAGAAATAAATGTGCAAGCAAGGAACCCAAATAAAAGTACAGTGGTACCTCGAGGTACGAGTGCCCTAACATACGAGATTTTTGAGATACGAACTATTTTTGCTTTGAAATACGAGCAACATTTGAGATAGGAGTAATCGCGTGGATCGGCCGGCTGCACATGACCCACCAGTTTACAGCGATTCGAGCATCTCATAGTTTCCCACGCCTCAAGGTTAGGGAATGAATTAAACTCGTATCTCGAGATACCACTGTAGTATAATTGGAGAAAGATACTCCGGCTGCATCACTGCCTGCTGGGAAAATTCCAGAGAAGCTTCACGTAGGAGTTAAAATTCAATCTGGCCCTTGCAGGTGAGGTGAGGTGGCCACAGCTGATCGCCGGGAGACACGTGCGTGGGTGAGAGAGAGACCTTCGCTGTCGCGGGTCATTGAAATTATTTATTATTAGACAGCGGCCTATCTGATTCTGACTGCAGCGCCCCGATAAGGAGGCTTCTTTCAAAGTGCAATAAAGTGTGATTATATTACTTTTAACTTTTTGGAAGTGAAGTCTACATATTGAAAAGAGTACACGGAGGACAGCGTACAGTCCAGTGAGTTTTCATAAAGTGAACATAGAACAAGAAACAGAATGTTACCGTCATCTCGGTAATCACTCTAACGCCCCGATCTTAGGTGCTTGGGGCTGCGAAACAATTGACTGGAATCTGGGGGGCTTAAAACCACAGAAAGCATTCCTTCCCACTGCTGCAGGCCTGAAATCTGATGTTGAGATAGAGGCATGCCCAGCCCCGCCTTCCCCTGGAGGCTCTGTCCCCAATGGTACCGTTTCCCCAAAAGTAAGACAGTGTCTTATATTAATTTTTGCTCCAAAAGATGCACTAGGTCTTATTTTCAGGGAATGTCTTATTTTTCCATGAAGAAGAATACGGTACACATATATTATTGAACAAAAGTAAAATAAAATAAAATGAAAAGGAAATGTATTACCTGTATATGGTAGTAGTTGTCATCACAAACCAGCTCACTGATGGGCCGCAGCGCAGCTGGAGCTGTTCAGGCCGTGCGAGGATCTCTTTAAATCAGGAGTCAGATGCCTCAGGGGCCTTATCTTCCAGGAGGCCTTATGTTTGGGGGAGGCCTTATTATCAGGGATACCTTTTTTGGGGGGATACCTTCTATTACAGCGAGAGGCAAAACTGGAAGTAGGTCGTATTTTCGGGGGATGTATTACTTTCGGGAAAACAGGGTAGGCATTGCTTTCTGTGTAGCTGCATGACTCCAGCCTCTGTCTCCCTCTGCACGGGGCATTCTCTTCTGTGGACCTCCCCTCTCCCTCTCCTTTCTCTTACAAGGATATCAGCCACCCTGCTCCAAGATGATCTCATCCTGAGATCCTCGGCTAAATTCCATCCGCAGAAACCCTATTTCTAGCTTAGCCCCTCACTCCCATGTGGAATCTAATGAACAGAATAAACTGTTGAACAAAATAGATCCAGAGACATGGAAGCACGGAACAGACTGTTGAATATCAGAGGGAAGGCAAGAAGGAGAGGCAGGAGGAGGGGAAGAGATCAAGCAAAGACCTCGTGTGCATATATGCATGACCCATGGACACACACCATAGGGTGATGGAGGCCGGTGGTGAGCGGCGGGGACAAGCGATAAAGGGTCCATGGGAGAAAAAGGGGACATAGGTGATATTTTCAACAATGGAGGTTAAAGATAAGCTCACATTCACAAGCCTCAGGGTCAAGGACTTGAACTTGCTTCTTTTGGGGAGGCGCCATTGAACCCACCACAGTGCCACCTTCCCCAAACGCAACGCTGCCCTGGCTTTTCACAACTTGACCTGTCTTTCTTCTTCACATAAAAGCAATCAGAGTTTCTACTGACTGTTTGACTCTTTTCCAAATTTCTTTTGTGAGATTCATTCGTACGGTTGCACAAAGCTCTAGAGAATTTATTAGCACTGCTGTGTAGTATTTCCGTGCGTAAATATAACAATTTCTTCATTATACCACAATGGGTAGTTAGGTAATTTTCACATCAGTGCTTTTACAAATGATGCTCTGGACGTATTTGTACATTTTTTAGGTGAGCTTATGCATGGGTTTGGGTTGGCTGTATCTCCAGGAGAGAAATTGCTAGGTCACGGGGTATACACGATCAGTGTTGGTGGAACAGCCAATTTTCCAATGTGGTTAGACGGGCACTGGTTGAAACCAAGGAGTGGCATGGTCTGATTTAGATATTCGAAAGATCACTGGTTGGAGGATTGCAGTGACACGGGGGTTCAGCTTTAAGATGACACTCACACAGGAAAGTAGGAGGAAGCAAACCTAAAAGACAGTGGAGATCTGAGTTTGGAGAAGTTGTAAGTCTTACTTCAGAAGCTGGGGCTTCTTTTGTTGGGAAGAATGCCATTTTTTAAAAGCAGGAGAATGACATTATTAGATTTATTCCTCAGGAAGATGGATGGGAGCCTGTTGGAAGAAGATATTAAACCTGGAGGGAGATCCTGAGCCTATAAACCCGGGGATCTGGTGGGAGGTGTGGGGAGCAGGGAGATGGGAGAGCCCTGAGCGAAGCCTGCAGACCCCAGGAGTGTGGTGTGCAGGGGAGAAGGGGCAGGCGGTAATGCCTTCCAGATGCCCAGCATCTTCAGGACCCTGTGCAGGGCAGTGGAACTGGGAGTAGACTTCACTTGCCATGTTCATGCCAACACTCGGGATGGGCTGTGTTTTTTGTTTGTTTTGTTTTTGTTTTTAATCTTTATTGTTGAAAGTATTACAGATGTTCTTTCCCCCCTCCTTGACCCCTTCTTACCCGCACCCACCACGGAGGGACTTGGAGAGCATTATGTTAAGCAAAATAAGCCCTTCAGAGAAAGACAAGTATCCCGGGGAGGGGCTGTGTTTTGATTAGAAGGAATGATGTCTTGGCTGAACTCATCAAAGGGTTTTGCTCTGGGGCAACGAAGAGCTCTTATCACCAACATGTACATCTGTCAGCTTTAGACAGAGAGCCCGGAGGCCACGGGGAAATGTGCTGGCACCTCTGTGCTTCTAACCCTGGAGAAGGAGAGAGAAGCGATTGTAGTTCAAGGGTTCAAGAACCCACTGTGAACACAACATCTCAGCAGAGTGTTAATGTGATCACACAAGGGTGTCAAGGGAATTAGGAAAACCCGGAGGTACAGCACTTGATCTGACTAGGGGTGTCAGGGCGGATGATGGTGGGGGGGGGGACATTTCAGCTGGGCTTTGCAACACGAGGAGGAGGAGTTTCCAGAAGGAGAGGGCTGGAGGATGGAGGCTGTAGTGAGGTCAGAAAGGAAGGTCATTTCCAGAAGAGGAAATGGTGTGTGCAAAGACACCACAGGAGGAGAGAAGAACAGCTAAGAGGCAAACTTGTCTTATTCTGTACCAAACACTGTGCTGAGAATTGGATCTCGGCTTATTCATGGATCCTCTCCACAGCTCATCAAAGCAGGTGCGCGTATTATTTTAATTTTGCAGATGAGAACCTGAGGCTTAAATAGATCAAACTACTCAATCCAAGCGCGCACACAGCGCCTCGGAGACACAACAGGAATTCTGACTGGAGGGCTCAGGCTGGGAGTTATCTGACCCCCAAGAAAGAGACGGGAAATGGCGTGTTGCTCCCACCGAATTCACGGCAGGTAAACGCTTCATCCTGAGCCCCGGTGCCCAACTGCAGACCATTTCCCAGAATCCCTTTCGGTCCTTGCCCAGAGAAATGGGAGTGCCACCTGGAGATTTGGAAAATGCTGGGGACACTGGCCAGTGTTGGTGCTTCAGAATAGAAATGGCCTCTCCCGAACCTACCCCCTACCCCCCACCCCCACTTAACCCCTTCTCTTCCGGCAGCATCCCTTAGTTTTGCCTCTGCTCCATTTTTTTTTTTTTACCTCTTTGAAGATGCATCAGGTCTCAAGTTCAACTTAATCTGACTGCTAGATGTATTATTCATTTCTACGCTTTAATGATGTGATAAGGTTTCTGGAAATAGGAAGAGGCTCATTAAACTGTCATTTGAATATAGATCACACCTCAATTCGAAGGAAGACAAAGCCTGCCAGCTCGGGGTGTATTTGCCTTCCCAACACAGGTCTTTACAGACTGGGAAGGCAGGATTAAACACACACACACACACACACACACACACACACACACATACACACATTTTAAAGACTAGATCCTGCAGCTAAGCCTGCATTCCTGATTTGTTCGGTAATGAATGATGACTCACAAACAGAACGAATGGTTCAGGAGGCAGAAAATGAACACTGGTCAAATGCAGGCGGGATCTGGGATGTCAAACACCACGAGGTCTGTGTTTTGTCCGGATCTGTGATCTGTGGTGTGATAGGCAGGCTCCATTTGAGGCAGGGGAACATGGGAGAATCTTAATGCGTCTCACGTGGCTCAGAAGACAGTGGCACCCCTATGTGCAGACATTGATTTGATTGATTTGGGGATAACAGCCGGCCTGCAGCTTGCCCTCTCCGCTCGCCTACAGGTTGGAGCAGATGCCGGACATTGTAGGACTGTTGGGGAGGGATGCAGGACCAGGTTCTGGTGACACTGGAAGTGCGCTCAGCTATTTCTCCACCTCCGAAAATAGCAGGCGCTAATCTGTATTTAGACATGCTCTGGAGTCTGGTCCGAGCACTCCACACGTATGTTCATGTTTGTCTTTCACCACAACCCCAGGAGACAGGCCAGCATGGCCCTGAGTCTCAGACAAGGTCCCTGCTTTCATGGGCTCATGATGGCCCTCCTTCAGTTGGCTCCCTCCCCAGAGGGTAAGAGGCTGTGCCCTGGGGGAAAGGACATACCTATCAGGGACCTGGCACCCTAGAATTTTCTACCTAATATCCCAGAGGCAAACTGATGTTCCAAGCAGGCCTCTTGCAGGGGTCTGTCCATGCTACAGGCTGTGTCCGTAATCTCTCCAGCCAAGAGATGACCATTTGCGTGGCTTACAGACACTTAGAGTTTCACGTGGCTGGACCGTTGCAAACTTACTTCCGTGTAACTTGCCATGTGGAATGGGGCCAGGAGTGGATTGACAAGGGGAAGGGGAGCCAGGAGCAGAGCCTGGGGCAGGTCCCCTCTCACACCCTCACAGGTCAGCAAGGAACCCCCAGATTCTACACTCAATCCCTGAAGTATCACAGGGTCACTTTGTAAAGTGTATGCTGCTCTAGCCACTAGGCTTTACACCTGAAACGAATCTACAGGAATAAAAGAGAAAGATGCAAATTGACCACACCTTCGTGATGCCCACCAGCCAATCAGGAGTATGCAATTTAACCCAACAAAGATGGCGGGTTAATTTGCATACACAGGCGCCCAGAGGCCAGGGGCAGGGCTAGATGCTAGCATCCTCGCCATGGCAACAGGCCTCGGGGCAGTGTGGGAAGGCAGAAAGGTGGCTCTGGCCAGAGCCAAGGTGGTGCCATTCTTGCACGAATCATTGTGTATCGGGCCTCTAGTATAAAATAATAGAGAATGCCGACTGTAATTGAAAAATAAAGTAAAATTCCTACATCGAAATAATTTAAAAAATACAATGGGAAAGTGATATAATCCGGGACGTATAACGTTCCTGAAGAGACCTAGTTTATTGACAAGATCAGATTCATTGTAGATGCAACATCTATTGGTTGCCTTCTACATCCCAGTTCGAATGCTGAGTCCTTAGAGCAGTCTGTTCCCGTGAGGAGCAGGGTCTGTGTTTATGTTTGGCAGAAATGGCCTGGGTAAAGGAGAACTTGCCTATATTGTTCGAATTGTGCTCTGGTTTTGTCACGTGTCTTTGCAAACCAATTGGAAGGCATTTAATAAGGAGGATTTGGGGCTCTGTTTTCTCTCTATTAAAAACACTACAACCTGCCAACTTTTCTTGCAGCTAATTCTAAAAAAAGAATACATCCTTCATGCATGTGACAGGTGTGTGTGTGTGTGTGTGTGTGTGATAGCCCACTGCCATGGTCCCTACCATGGAAAGACTAAGGTGTCAGAATCTCATATTACTTTTTTAATTCAGGTGAAGGATATATTTCTGTTGTGCCACCCTATTATTTTCCTGTTGCTATTCAGAATAGAATTGAAAAAAAAAAGGGTGCTTAAATTTTATATAAATAGTCTAAAATAAAAATTCCATGAGGGCCAGAGACAAGGTCAGCTTTTTTGTTGTTTTGTTTTTAAATATATTGATTTTTTACAGAGAGGAAGAGAGAGGGACAGAGTTAGAAACATCGATGAGAGAGACACCGATTCAGCTGTCACCTGCACACCTCCCACTGGAGATGTGCCTGCAACCAAGGTACATGTCCTTGACTGGAATGGAACCTGGACCTTTCAGTCTGCAGGCCGACGCTCTACACACTGAGCCAAACTAGTTAAAGCTAAGGTCATTTTTTTTTTTTGCCCATGACTTACCAATCAGCATGGGGCCCAGGTCTGTTTGCACAGTAAATGCTCAATAGTGATTGAATGGATATAACAATTCCTACAGGTGTAGAGTATTTCCTTAGGATATTTCTCCTGCTCTAGTTTTGTCACATGTCTTTGCAAACCAATTGGAAGGCATTCAATAAGGAGAATTTGGCCCAATACTTCAGGGGGCTCCTGAGGGAGCCCCGAAAAATGAACACCTCTTGATTTTCCTTGATAGCTTGTCAGTGCCTTCCTGAGGCTCTAATTCCTCTGAAGCTCTCTGTTGGGGCAAAATATCTCTCCAGCAGCATCAGTGCCACATAGTTTATCTGTGGGCACTTTTCAGAAACAGCTAAACCAGGGACTCTGGGACCTGAGAAATCATGGAGGACTGCGCGGCTCGGAGGGGTATGCCCCAGATCTGAGCCCCAAGTCCTCAAGGAGGGAGCCCGACCCGTCTCGGTCCCCCCTGGCACTTCCAGAGTTAATGCTTTAAGCGTTTATCTCTGTACCTTTTCGGACTCCGATAACTCAGAAATGGTTGGATTAAGAATGTCAAACTTGGCCTTTAGGTAATCCTCAGTGCCGAAGGTAGCGGAGTTAAATTTGAAGAAAAATAATGGTTAAAAGATAGAGTTCTGAGGCCGCGTGAAGATCCTTATTTTAAGAACCGTGAAGATATTTCCAAACACCTTTTTGTCAATTAGGAGTCGTGGTATTTTCTGCATGTTCACCCTAACCAGTCTGCCTGTTATGCGCTGCAGGATGACCGCCTGCAGAGGGGAACCTTGAAGTCTCCCCCTGCTCCCCCTCCCCCCACAATCTGGGATCTAGCAGCTTGGAAATCTCTCTCTGTTTTCAGCGCTGGGTCCCTGCCCAGCAGCCTGGGTTCAGATCCTGTTCCTGCCACTTGCAAGCGTCCGGGAACTGGGACAAATTGCCCTCTCGGAATGTGTGTCTCAGCTGTCAAACTGAGGTGTTAGCAGCATCTGTCCTCAGCGCTGCTGTTGTCAGGAGTTTATCCTAACGATCCTCCCTGTAAGGCCTGGCCTGTGGTAACTGCTTACTGAGCACCATCCCTCTCACCGCCATCACCCCACTTCACAGGACCCATCCGTCTGGCCTCCTCCTCTCACCCCTCACCAGGTGCACATCAGGACCCGCCTCCTACCCTGGCAATACCATAGGGCTCACCGCCCTGCTCTTCCTGCCCATCCTGATTTAGGCTCCTGCACTATTGCCTGAAGGGGGACACCGGCTCTGGGGCTGGAACCCCAAATTCCTCCTGCTCCCCTTTCGCTTTGCCTCCAGTTCCTCTGCTGAAGGAGTCCTTCCTGCTGGGGCCAGTTCGGATGCCTGCTCAGCCCTTGCTAACGGTGTAGATGCTCCTTTCTCACTTGTCTGCTTCATCTCTGTCAATTCCATTGACTGTCACTCTCACCATGAAGCTTTCCTGCCTCTGAGCTCCAGTACCAAACCCTGAATTTCTCTCACACTCCATCCAGGGGTGGGCAAAAGTAGGCTTACCGTGGTTCGCATGGCAAAAGATACACGGGCTTGTTATTATAGTAGCTTTATTAACTCAAACGATTGTCACCGAGCAACTGTGAACCTTCTTTTGCCCACCCCTGTGTCCGTTTTCTCTGGTTCAGGAACTTGCTTAATCAAACATCGGCTTGTTCGCGGCTAAGATATCGGAGAGCAAACAAAATCTGGGTTCTGTCTGTGATTTTGAGAAAGTGATTTGAGCGCTCGGGGACGCACCTGGGAAATGGAATTAATTATATGCAGCTTGGCCGGTTATATAAATGAGCTCACATAAGGGAAGTCACGTAGCAAGGGCTGGTCCCTCGCAGGCATTTAATAGAGAGCACTCATGTTGTCCTGTCCTGGGTTTGTGTGGCTGGGATGCCTTCAAGGACAGGGTTAATATTTCTTTATCGGTTCCATGTTGCCCACAAACATTCTATGTTTTTCTTGTATATACCCTGAGTTTATGATAATTAATATATATTTGTACAATGACTGAATGAATAAAACATTTTTCTCGCCACAAATAGTTTCCTGTCTCAGTTAATGCAGTTCGTATCCAGCTATTCTTGTGTTGTGTGTGTGTGTGTGCACCGAGGTACACATTTGGCAGTTCCTATACAGACATATCCCCCTACATAAAATAATTAGAATTCTCCAGAGATCTTAAAATTGGCTCTCAGGGTTTTAAGCAGACCTGGGACATTGTTCCAACTTAAACATCGGCAGGATCACTGTGGCTTCTGTGCGGAGAATAGATTTAAGGCCTGGAGTGGAGACTAGACGCTGGTCAGGATGCTACTGCATTGGACCAGCTAGGGGAGAAGTGTGCCAACCTTGGGGAGTGGCCATGGAGATGGAGCACGCGGACATAAGAGAGAGAGAGAGAGAGGGGGGGGGAGGGAGGGAGGGAATTTGCTGCTCCGTCAGCTGAGTGTGATGAAAGAATGAGGGGGAATCAAGGATAACGTTTTCCCCACTTGAGTACGTGAGGGGCTGGAAGGCTCGTTTGTAACAGAGGGAAGAAGAGAAAGGAAGGGACAACAGATTGCAGCTTTCATGTTCAGAGGATGAGCGACTTTATGCGTGATGGTCTCTATTTTCCCCACAGGATATGATCAAATTTTTGTTGCAGAAAAAAAAATAATTTTCATGCCCTAACTGGTTTGGCTCAGTGGATAGAGTGTTGGCCTGCAGACTGAAAGGTCCCAGGTTCGATTCCAGTCAAGGGCATGTACCTTGGTTGCAGATACATCCCCAATAGGAGGCGTGCAGGAAGCAGCTGATCGATGTTCCTCTCTCATTGATGTTTCTAACTTTCTATCCCTCCCCCTTTCTCTCTGTAAAAAATCAGTAAAATATATATTTTAAAAAAAGAATAATACTTTTCATGAACATTTAGCTTCCATTTTAGCCCTGCCCCCCGCCCCAAGTATTTGTGGGCCTACAGATTTTCATTGATCAATCCTTTCCCCCCGTCTTAGCATTTTTACTGCCTGCTGCTTCCGCTTCTACCATCTTTTCCTGCTCTTTGTGTCACTCAGCTCCGAGGATGCAAGGATCTGAGTGCAGCAGACCGACCCAGAGCCTTCCCCAGATCAGAATCTCCTGAAATCCAGACCCGGGGGAACCGCAAAAGGGAGATGGAGTGTGTTCCCTTGCTTTTATTATTAGTGCCCGTCTGTCATTTTAGGGCACCCTGATGGCTTTAGGGGGGTGTGGAGCAGTGCTTTCTTCCACTGTCAACTTAAGGGCCCTCATATGCTAATGCCTCATACATAATATGAACTCTTCCTCCCCTATTTCTCAGACCGAAGACCTAACCCCCCAAATACAATCCACAGAGGACATCATACACCTTGGTAGACACCACTACAACATGTTAGTCTTTGTACACGTGTAGGCCTAACATGAGGTTACAGGAGATGCTATTCTGAAAATCAATGCCATCACATTCTTCCTCGGTACTTTCCTACTGTTGTTTAAAAACCAGGTAAAAGCCAAGACTGGTTTGGCTCAGTGGATAGAGCGTCAGCCTGGGGACTGAAGGGTTCCGGGTTCGATTCAGGTCAAGGGTATGTACATTGGTTGCGGGCGCACCCCCAGTAGTGGGCATGCAGGAGGCGGCTGATCAATGTCTCTTTCTCTCATCGATGTTTCTGGCTTTCTATCCCTTTCCCTTCTTCTCTGTGAAAAATCAATAAAATATAAAAAAATAAAATAATAATAAAAATAAGTAAAAACCAGGTAAAAGAATGAAGGAGCCCCATTGTTAGCGGTTTGTATTTAGGGTAGAAACAAACAGAACAATCACAAGTGGAGGTAAAGCCTGGCAGAGGGGAAATAGGACTGACCAGTCTGCCGCACTCGGTCCTTTGTTAATTCTTCCATAGCTTAAAGGTCACTGAGGGTGTGTCAATGGCCTCACCTTCGGTGCTTGGCATTGGACATTTGAAAAAGAACTAATTCTTGTAGGAGAAGAGCAAGTAGAGCCAAACTCAAAATGTCGCTGGGACTGATGCAGGAGGGATGGCTATGCAGCTGTGGCTGAGGGTGTAGAAGGTGTGGGCAGTGCAGTGAATGGGCAGGAAAGGCTTTTACAAGGTGACAGTTCAGTCTAGACTCAGTAATATTAGAGACTATATACCCGGTATATACTATATATAATGGTACCGGGTATATAGGTGAGGTGGGGGATGGGAAGAAAGAAGAGGCGAGGAGCAGAGACGAGGCAGAGAAAACAGGCAGGAACTATTTATCCATCTGGAGAGGGTTCCCTGTGCCTTTTATAAACAACGTCTTTAAACATCTTGGAGGCCTGTGTTTGCCATGTTTGACCACAGTGGCTATTCTGTTTCTATGCCTCTCCCTCCTCCATCTTTAGTTTTTTTAAATATTTTATTGATTTTTTACAGAGAGGAAGGGGAGAGATAGAGAGCTAGAAACATCGATGAGAGAGAGAGACATTGGTCAGCCGCCTCCTGCACATCCCCCACTTGGGATGTGCCCACAACCAAGGTACATGCCCTTGACCAGAATCGAACCTGGGACCTCTCAGTCCACAGGCCGATGTCCTATTCACTGAGCCAAATCGGAGTGTTTTGTGTTTCTTAATGGACCTAGAATCACTCCTTCAGACTGCACGTGGGTCTCTTTGCCAGGGTTGACTTCTAACCCTGGCACTGGTTCCTAGTCACTCAGTACCATGCACGGGATTTTCATGAGTGCGGTGGTTGACAGAGAACCAAGAGAGATGGAATAACCTAGAATGAAGGCTCAGAAATCTGCTTTAGTCTCCCAGTTCCTTAAAATCAAATGGATAGGGGGACACACACCCACTTGAAGTGACTTAAGAGCCCTTCAAAAATGGCCTTCAGATAATGATTAGCTCCTACCGCCCAAGCTGCGGACCTGAGGGATCAGTGGAAGGAGTGAGGTGACCGTCTCGGCTACATGATCACTCCAGTGGGTTGTTGATGCACTCTGTGTTTGGGGGGTGGTGCCCAGCAGGGCAGCGGGGAGGTGACTAAAGGAAGGCACCAACGCCAGGGTGGGTGAACCCTACTCGGGTCTCCCCACAGGTGGAGTGCCACACAGCCCAGACCCCAGGGTCCACCCGTCTGCCTGCCTCGGAGTCCATTCACAGGGGGATTAAAATAAAAAAAAGTGACTTCGTTTCCTCGGCAAACCAATAACAGGCTTTGAGATTTTGCTTTAAACAGTTTGAATAATCCTATTAGCAGCTTAGAGGCACGGGGTTATTTTAATGACAGAGTGTGTATCTCTATCTCTGTATTTCCCAGCCACTGTCTGCCGGGGATTATCCGCGCTCTCTGAAGCCGACCTTTTTGGTGGGGGTTATCCCTGTCACCAGGCACGGAGGGGAGGAGAGGGAAGGAGCTCTTCTGGGGCAGAGGCTGCCCAACACTGTGGACTCCACCACCTGCCCGATGGTGTCCAGGCAGGCCACGCCCCGGGGGGCAGTGCTGGGCAGGGCCGGACCCAACTGTAGAGTCCGAAGACCTCAGCTCCTGTCTCAGTTCTACCTATGGGGCTAGACCCACACAATGGAAACCCAGGGACACTCAAGTCACAGGTTGTCCTGAAAATTAAGACTATGTCTGAGGGGCACCTGTTCAAGTGCCAGACCACCAGCTCTGTACCACTATTCATATTAGTCTGGGTCAGCGGTTCTCAACCTGTGGGTCGCGACCCCTTTGGGGGTTGAACGACCCTTTCACAGGGGTCGCCTAAGACCATCGGAAAATGCAGATATTTACATCACGATGCCTAACAGTAGCAAAATTTCATGGTTGGGGGTCACCACCACATGAGGAACTGTATGCAAGGGTCGAGGCCTTAGGAAGGTTGAGAACCACTGGTCTGGGTGTTTCCGGTCTGAGAGCCTATTCTGTAGCCTTTATATTTTATTATATTTTTTTATTTTTGCCAAATTGGTTGCCCTGACTCCGAGCAGGCGGAGTTTATTATCTGGTCCTTATGCAGCCTTGCTGGGCAGTAGAAAGTATAAAAGGAGACATCCCGGATGTGTGAGGGTCTGACCAATGAATCCTACTGTATATGAGAATATAAATACAGTGGTACCTCAAGATACGAGCTGTCAAGCCAGTGATTTTTGCTTTGAAATACGAGCAACATTTGAGATAGGAGTAATCACGCAGATCGGCCGGCTGCACCTGACCCACCAGTTTACCGCGACTTGAGTGTCTCATAGTTTCCCACGCCTCAAGGTTACAGAACGAATTAAACTCGTATCTCAAGGTACCAATGTACCATATTTTCTGGCATATAAGACGACTGGGCATATGAGACGACCCCCAACTTGTCCAGTTCAAATATAGAGTTTGGGATATACTCGGCCTATAAGATGACACCTGGCATATAAGACCACACCCGACTTTTGAGAAGATTTTCCTGGGTTAAAAAATCATCTTATACACCAGAAAATATGGTAAGTTTGTGTGGGGATGTGAGTATGATTCTTAAGGAAGGAATATTACTACACGGTTGGGTTTTCTTAGCAATGCTCTGTGTGTACTTGCACACCCCTTTCTGCCAACTTCAAGAGTTCTGTGATTCCCTGAAAGGGAAAAACATAGATGCTTCTATGGCGAGAGAGGCCCGGATGTCTTCCAAAGCCTTCCTATCTCCCTGATGTCTTCGTTTGCAGGGATCTGAGGCGCTTGCTGCCAGAACTATTTCCTCTGTATGTTGTAATGACTCGTGATTCGGGATAATGAACAAGACTTGGCAGACGCCAGACTGTACCTGAGCTAACAGGAAGGGCCCGCATCACAGAAGCGAATAGAAAGCTAACTGGAACCTTCAGCAGGAATTTGCAGGGAAAAAAAAAAAAGAAAATCATTAGCCACAAAAATCTCTTTTGATTCTAACCGTCCTTTTTATGCTTCTTAGATCTACTTTCCTGATTTTTTTTTTTTTAATTTACTACCATGAATATTTCAGGTGGTCAAAGAGGCAAAGATGGCTTTGGGAAATATCAATTCATAGTCAAGGAAATCTATTGAGAGACATAGATAAGACACTTCATTGTTGGGAGAATTCGAGTCTAATGAAGGCAAATCTGTAACTTCTCTTTCAGTGAGCGGTCAGGTAAGATTAGTGTATATTGCGCAGGTGTGGAGGAAGGAAAGCGGTGTGCAGGCAGCGCTGTGTACAGGGCAGGTGTTGGCCAAATGAACAGAGGGTGAGAGGAAACATAGAAGAGATGGAGGGAGGTAGGAAAAAAGTGACCGTCAGGCAGAAGAGAAGGAAGGAGGGAAAGGCATGGCTACAATGAAGGAAAAGGAGGAAGAAGACACACAATGGGGCAGGCAGGAAGCCTTGAGCAAGGTGCTAGAACAGTGGTTCTCAACCTTCCTAAGGCCGAGACCCTTGCATACAGTTCCTCATGTGGTGGTGACCCCCAACCATGAAATTTTGCTACTGTTATGCATCGTGATGTAAATATCTGCATTTTGCGATGGTCTTAGGCAACCCCTATGAAAGGGTAGTTCGACCCCCAAAGGGGTCTCGACCCACAGGTTGAGAACCGCTGTGCTAGAAGTTGTACAGAGCTCTTCCAGAGGGCTGTGGAACCGAATAGCCATCTTATTTCATCGTCTTCAAATGTGCTAATCTTTAAGCCACACCCCCTTGTAAATTGGATAACCATAGCAACCTAACATAGTGTAAAATTGTTCTTGGTGAGTAGCAGCCCATGGTGGTGGCCAGAGGGCCGAGGAAATCTATGTGAAGGTCAGAGGAGGCCCTCCAGGCAGAGGTCTCCTCCCCAGGATGCGTCTCCCTGATACCCTCTAGGCAATCAAGTCTAAATCTGTGGTCTGGCCAGATAGTGAGCCTTCAGGCAGGGTGGAGTGGGGTGGGGTGCATTACAGGACTACAGGGATCTATTTGCAGTTGCACATCAGACCCCAATAAGACACCCAACAGGATAGTGCAGCAAAGAAAATGAGGGTTTATGATACTGCTCCAAGGGCAATGGAAGCTAAAGAGAAAATAAACAGATGGGACTACATCAAAATAAAAAAGCTTTTGCACAGCAAAAGAAACCATCAACAAATCAACAAGAAAGCCCACTGTATGGGAGAACATATTTGTAAATGTTATCACTAATAAAGGTTTAATCTCCAACATCTACAGCCAATTTATACAACTTAATAAAAGGATGATAAATGATCCAACAAAAAAATGGGCAATGGACCTAAACAGAACCTTTTTGAAAGACGACAGAAGGAAGGCCAAGAGACACATGAAAATATGTTCAAAGTCACTAATTATCCGAGAGATGGAAATCAAAAGGACAATGCGATACTATCTCACACCTGTCAGAATGGCAATCATCAGCAAATCAACAAAGGACAAATGTTGGCAAGGATTCGTAAGAAAGAAACCCTTGTGCACTGTTGGTGGGAATGCAGACTGGTGCAGCCACTGTGGAGAACAGTATGGAGTTTCCTCAAAAAACTAAAAATGGAACTTAATTTGACCCAGTAAACCCACTTCTAGGAATATATCCTAAGAAACTAGAAACACCGATCAGAAAGGATTTATGCACCCCTATGTTCATAGCAGCACAATTTACAATAGCTACAATTTGGAAATAGCCTAGGTGCCCGTCAGCAGGTGAACAAATTAGAAAACTATGGTCCATCTACACAATGGAATTCTATGCTGACATTAAAAAGAAGGAATTCTTACCATTGGCAGCAACCTGGATAGAACTGGAGAGCCTTATGCTAAGTGAAATAAGCCAGTCAATGAAGGAGAAACACCACATGATCTCACTCATTTATGGATAATAAAGAACAGTATAAACTGATGAACAAAAGGATAGATACAGAGGCAGTAAAGCATCAAACAGATAGTCAAATTACAGCAGGAAGGTTAAGGAGAGGTGGGGTAGATATGAGATCAACCAAAGGACTTGTATGCATGCATATAAGCATAACCAATGAACGTAGACACTGAGGTATGCCTGTGGTGGTCCAATGGGAAGATATGTATAAATGTAACACAATAAAAAAATACAAAAAAAAATACATGTAAGAATCCTAAAAAAAAAAAAAAAAGAAAGAAAAGAAAGAAAGAAAAAAGAAAATGAGGGTTCATCTCAGGAAGTGGTCCACCCCTGGAGACAGGGGATGGGTTATACAGCAGAAAAATCATTCATGGTGGTGACTCAGGGAGTTAGGGCCCTGGCCAGGGTTGTGGTCTCTCTTGATTGGTCAGGGCTGAGATGGGAGAAGTTTGACCAGAGTATCAGAGCGTCTGGTCCTGATGTCAGCCAAGCCGTGGCTTCACCTGATCCGGATGCTTTTCTGGGTCTGGAGCTGAAACACAACGGAGGCATAGATGTTACCTATGTAGTTTGGAAACTCAGTCTCTGTGGTCAACAGAGGCAACTGAGGCTTGGTTCCTAAGGTTATTGGATGTGGACTGAAACCGCATTGCTCTGAAGGCTAAAGGATTAAGGCAGAGGATGTGCAAGGAAGAAGGAAGTAGGTGAGTCAAGATGCTGGATGAGGCCAGCTGGAATCAAAAGGAAAGAGAGGAGAAAGGTCAAATCAAAGACAGTGTGGCTCAGTGGTTGAGCACAATTCCATTCTGGATCAAGGCACATGCCTGGGTTGAGGCCTTGATCCCCAGTAAGGGGCATGCAGGAGGCAGTTGATCCATGATTCTCTCTCATCATTGATGTTTCCATCTCTCTCTCCTTCTCCCTTCCTCTCTAAAATCAATAAAATAAAATAAAATAAAAAAATGAAGTTTCTACACGGTTACAGGTGGAGGAAGGTACTCTCTCTGCTGCTGCCTGTTCCCCATCTGGCTGGTCTCAGGGTTCAGCCATGCTCCGCTGCACAGGACAGCGTAACGGAAGAGTAAGCAAGAACACTTGTTATTTCTATCCAGGCAGAAAACAAACAGCCGAAGTTTCCTTGTAGAAACAGCCGCCACACTGCAGGCTGCAACCTCGATGGTATTGATTGAGTGCACCTGTCCATCTTCATTTTCAACCAGGAGCCTGATTGCTGGCAACTTTATGGGATTATGGGCTTAATTGGATGCCTGTGTTGTACTAGATGTAAGTGCAATTTATGGCTGAGGAGTTGGTGGTGCCAAGGTTTACCTCAGTCAGCGGTCCCCAGCCTGGAGCGCGAGGTTCGCCAGCCAATCCAAGGGGCTCGCGTGCGAGGGAGGTTCCTCCGGGGGCTGCCTGCAGACTGGGTCACAGGGAGAGCAGACAGACCGGCTGGGACAGGAGCCAGCAGCTCAGGCTGCACCCAGGAGTGCCCCTAGCTCTCTGGTCTCATCTGATGCTAAAAGGAACTGGTAACAGGCATCCGGGAGAAATTGCTGATGTTTAGTTAGGTCCCTGTGTGCTTGCAATACACAGAACTACTTGGTAGTATGGCTGCCACGGTTCCTTCTGCAGAGTGCAAATGTGAAGTGTGCAGGGTCTGAGAAGTTAGAGAAATATAGGAAAACCCTTTCAGCCTTTGACCCCAGGCGGGTGATGGACTCATCAGCTGCTATTTCATAACATATACATTTAAATTACAGCTTCATTGTTCAAAGTCTGACTTCTCCTAATAACTCATTTGGCCATCAGAACCAAATTCCCGTGTTCACTTATTCATCCCTGTATTCACTTATTCATCTAACACATTATTTATTGAGCACCTAATACGTGTCATTCCGTGGGCTTTGGGGTGAGGGGAGGGAGCATTCTTATTTTCTTTATTTTGAGCTTGAGAAAACTACAGCCCAGAAAATGTCCTTTGCTCTGGTTACACAGAGACCTTCCGGGAGACTCAGTACTAGGACTCGGACACCTTACTCTGAGTTTAGAAAGAACCTGGTCAGCCGGTTGGTGGGTCGAACAGTCAGAACCTAGAAGATTCTGGAGGGAGCCAGATAGTAAGTTAGTTCCTGGACTTGTATTTGCTCAGAAAACAAAGTGCTGGTTTTCTAGTTTTAGCTGGTTTGGGACAGTTCTACTTAAATCAAGTGGCCTCCAGGCCAGTGTGGCTCAGTGGTTGAGCATCAACCTATGAACCAAAAGGTCACAATTCCATTCCAGATCAGGGCACATGCCTAGGATGTGATTACAGAAGTCACCCGATCAGTTTCTTCTGACCAAGGCCAATGGGAGGTGCCTCTTGAGAGCCAGTCTGGATCCCTTGTTATGTGAATGCCTCGCTTGCCTATGCAGTGGGCCTGGAAGACAGGTTCATTGTGTGGGATTCACACTGAGGTAGCAAAGATCCATCACCATAAAGCAATTTGGCAAAATAAAAAAGAAGCAGCACTTAAAATGTTGGCTGGGTGCTAGGCACGGACTTACATGGGTTGGGATGCTGGGGTGTGCACAGGCAGACCCCTCCTTCTGGTTCCCAGATGCCAAAGTCGTCAGTTCAATACCTGGTCAGGGTGCATACAAGAACCAGCCAGTGAATGCATAAATAGGTAGAACAACAAACTGATGTTTCTCTCTCTCTCTTCCTCTCTCCTTCTTCTCTTCCCCTCTCCCTCTATAAATAAATAATTAAATAAATAAATAAATAAATAAATAAATAACATTTTTTAAATCTAACTTTTCAATGCTTTCAGGGGCCAATTTGTAGTCTGTCTTTGTTTTGGATACAGTATGTATGATGGACTGCATTCCAATGATTTACCAATTCACTTGATGAAAACTTTTTGGGGGCATGCATGCTAGATGCGAGGCACTGAGCTAGATGCTAGACATGTAAACATGAATAAGACAAAAATAATATGGAAAACAATGAAACAGCATCCTCCCCGTCAGTCGGCTCTCTGTTAGGCAGGGTTGGCAGACACTCAACAGGCAGTTGTGGTAGAGCAGATGCCGGGATGGCAGAGGAAGTGTCGTTGGAGCCAGGGGAGCAGGGAGAGGAGAGGACCTCACTCTGCAGGACTCAGTTTGGAGTCCGAGAGGAAAAGAGATATGTCTGCAGATATGTCATGAGACAAATGCTAGAACATGTAAGACCAGCACATGGTGAAGAAAGTGCATATAAAGACATTGAATAAGACCAGCACATGGTGAAGAAAGTGCATATAAAGACATTTGAGTGACACGTCCTCCATCAAATAAAAATCCAGAGGTCTTAGCACCTGCTACTTTATCTCATCTTCCTTCACTCTTTTCTGATTTACCTCCCTGTGTCCAAAATGTGTTTCGAAGGGTCTTCAGCCTCTTGCATTGCTCTCTGGCCTAGGCCATTGGTCCAACTGAATCATTTGTACGTTGTATTTCATGAACTCTAGATTTATCTCCATTACACACTCAGACTTTTTTTCTGGTCCCAGACACACAAGCCTGCAAGTTCTACTCCCCACTTGTCTGCCTGGCCCCTCCCCTCACCCCCCTGGGCTTTTTTTTTTTTTTTAAGAAAGCTGGTGGACTCCCACTGCCTCCCCCCCATTTTGAACAACATTCCTGCTTCCCTAGGGAAGCCATAAAGCCTGCCTCATTTGCATAAATCTCTGCAGTGGTTCTTCTGACCCCAGGCCTGTTAGAAGTACTCATTATATCCTCTTTAATTAAATATGTAACACACATCATGCCATCAAGCACAGAAATAAAAATAATTACAAACCTAACAACAGCTCCTGCTCCTAATTAAAAGCAGGCTGCCTCTGCCTGCGAGCGAGCTGGGGACCCGGCTTTCATCTGGGCCTCAGCCGAGGAACCCCCGGTGCCCAAGCCTGGGGGCAAGGGCGTGAGGCTTTGGATGTGCCCAGGGAGCTGAGCTTTGTTGGGTAACACCACCGGCTCCCTTCCCGGTAGGTGAGATCTAATTTCGGCTCCCGGTATGTGATGCAAGGGAAAGATGAACTTCCCTTCTTTTATTTCATCCCGTTTTCAAACGCTCTTTGACTCCATGCCGTGTGGTAGTGTTGTAGGTGAAACAGAATGTGAACGCAGTGGGATGGTCTCACCCAGCAAAGCCTTCAGAAAGCTGAAAGGAAACGAGCCACATGCATCGGTAGTTCATACGTGAGGCCAGTAGAAAGTGAAGGGGCAGATTGGCAGGGGACGCCAGGGGTATGCTTCTAGGAGTCTGTTGCATACGGAGCTGAAGGTTGAACACAGCATCCATAAGGAGGAGGCTTCTTCACTTACCTTCTTAGAATCTTCTTTCTTAGAAGCCCCTGAAATGTTCCTCCACCCCTCTCCTCATCTCATCTCCACCCACCCTTGACAATCCTCTTTCTTCTAGTGATGCTCAGCAGATCCTCTCCAACCCTTTCTTTTTATAGCTGAGTCTAGAAACAGCTTGCCCAGGATCCACTCAACAAAATACCTTGTACTTATTTCCATAATGGCGGTTCCTGAATTTTGATATTGGAGGGATAGTCTTAAAAGGGTGGGTATGGTGGCTTGGAAGGAGCTTATCCTGACTCTACATATGCTTTGCAAGTTCAAATTTTTATTGATTGTGTTTGTTTTTTTTTTTATTGTTGTTGTTTGTTTGGAGTAGCCTTAAACGGATGAAGGAAATTCCACTTTAGGCATGGCTCTCAGATTAAGGAGGAATTGTGAGTCCTGTGTAAGATTTACTTGAAACGGAAAGGAAGATTCTTCGTTAGACCTGTTGTTCTCTTTAAATTTCACTTCAGTCCTCATTCAATGTAGTGTCCTGATGGCCATCAGAGAGGGCAAGGTATCCATAGTGTTTATTTGCCAGGTTTGAGGCCAACTCTTTGGGCATAAGAGCCATTGACTCTATCAAGTCCACAACCACAAATGCATTCCTGTAGCATGGTTAGACCCTATTACGTACCAGGCCTTGTTTAAAATGCTAGGGACAGCTGTAACCGGTTTGGCTCAGCGGATAGAGCTTCAGCCTGCAGACTGAAAGGCCCCAGGTTCCATTCTGGTCAAGGGCATGTACCTTGGTTGCGAGCACATCCCCAATAGGGGGTGTACAGGAGGCAGCTAATCCGATGTTTCTCTCTCATCGATGTTTCTAACTATCCCTCTCCCTTCCTCTCTGTAAAAAATCAATAAATATAGTTTTTAAAATGCTAGGGACAGGCCGAAACCGATTTGGCTCAGTGGATAGAGCGTCGGCCTATGGACTGAGAGGTCCCATGTTCGATTCTGGTCAAGGGCATGTACCTTGGTTGCGGGCACATCCCCAGTGGGAAGTGTGCAGGAGGCAGCTGATCGATGTTTCTGACTCTCTATCTCTCTCCCTTCCTCTCTGTAAAAAAATCAATAAAATGCTGGGGACACAGATGCAAAGGAGACAATCCTCCTCCTCTCATAAAGTTTACATTTCAGAGTGGAAGTCAGATAACAAAATAGACTCATAGATGCACAGAACAAACTGGCAGCTGTTAGAGGGGAGAGGATTGGTGGGTTGGATGAAAAAGGTGAAAGAATTAAGCAAAAAAGCAAAACAAAATTAGGACAAGAGTATGATGATCACCAGAGGAAAACAGGGGTAGGGGAGATAAAAAAGGATAAAGGGAGAATAAGTGGTGGTGTATTGTGAGGTTGTGAACACACAATACAATATACGGATGATATATTTATAATTGTATACTTGATACCTATATAATTTTATTGACACATGTCACTGCAATGAATTAAAAAAAAACACTAAAAACACGCTTAGATATATGAAATGTTAGATAGTAAAAATGTCAGTGAAGGAAACTAGCAGGTAGAGCAATGGGAAGTGACAGAAGTACTAGTTTAGACGGGATGGTTGGAAAATCCTCTCTGATGTATGTGTATTTGAACAAAGACTTGTGAAATTATGTTTGGAGGAATATTTGGAGGAGAAGAAGTTTTACGATAGCAAGTTCAAAGGCACTGAGAGTAGAGCACCAGTTGTGATAGTTTGTTACAGCAGCCCTAGATTTTGGTCCTGGCAAAGTGCAGGGTGCTTCTGTAAGAAACACCTAACCCTGGGAAAGTGGCTTTGGGACCAGATAGTGGATAAGGGCTAGAAGAATTTCAAGGTGCATGATAGGAAAAGTCTAGATTACCTTAAGAGATGGGTGTAATGGTGATGAGCACTTGGAGAGAAGCGAGGAGCAGAGTAGAAAAGTTCCTATACTGAGGGAATATGCTGTATAGAGAGAGACAGAACCTTTGCTGAATTACATTCTTCAGTTGTGTACAAAGCAGAATAGGTAAATGTTGAACTTAGATATTTAATTGAGAACCTTTCCAAGGAAAACGCTGAAGGTGCAGCCTGGCCTTGTTTTGTGTTGTTGTTTGATGTTTGTAGTAAAACATGAGAGAAAAGAGAAACATTGAAGAAAAAACTCATAACCAACTGAAACCAAAACTTGATGATTTGGGAATTTCTCAGCCTATCCAGATTGAAGAAGATGACGAAATTACGACATTTGCTGTTAGAAAAATGGTGTATCTGGACAGTCATTTGCTGAAGAGATAAAGTGGGTGACAAATGGATCCACTCAACCGTCTCAGCAGAAACAGGGAATAGCGGTGGAATCATCCAGGAAAGATCTATGAAGGATCCCATTGCTTAATGATGTGAACCTCTCCTGGCATACATGAAAAATTCACAAGATTTTTGAAAATGTCATACAAGTAGAAGCGCTGCCAACTGAGCCCACAAGGACAGGGGCACAATAACCCGAAAGAAGGCTGTTGGACTCCCCAAATTCTGCACACGAGAAACGAAGGACGTTGCTTTGCAAACAGTAGCATTTACCCAAGCTTGAGGGAGAGCAAAAGAAATGAAACAGACCTCCACGAAGAGGAGCACAAGGACAGGAATAAAGCACAAATAAAATGATGTATTAAATCCAATCAGGAAGGAAGGCAAGTCGCTCCTTAAGGACACAGTGGGTGAGAAAGGTCAACCTACCAGAGGGTCAATTCTCAATGGAGTCAAAACACTATGTCAACATGGAGAGAGACTGTGAGAGAAATATAGGACATGGGGGTAAAAAAAGAAAGAATTTCTTAGATTTGAAATGTTTAGAGTCAACAGTTTTTCATGGCAATGACACCCAATGGATGATCATACTGCAGAGAGCTGTAGTATAGTAGAGGTGGAAGTCATTCAGGGGATTAAGGCTGAGTAGTTGAGAGATGAGTACTCGGTAAATGGGTATTTATGCCAGGGTTGATAGAATCCAGAGGGGAGGCAGGGGAGGGTGGGTGGTTGTGGAGAGATTAACCAAAGAACCTGTATGCATATATGCACAACCTATGGATACAGACAAATGGGTGGTGAAAGCATGGTGTGGGGAGTGAGGACCGACTAGAAAAGGTCAGTGAGGGAAGAAAGGAAACATATGTGATACTTACAACAATGAGGATTTAACTTAAAAAATAAAAATAAAAATAAATGAAAAAAAGGTAGAGTGGGAGGGTAATGCAGATCTGTATACATGTAATGCATTAATAAAAACATTTTAAAAAAGTAGAATCCAGAGTGAAGTGTGTGTGTGTGTGTGTGTGTGTGTGTGTGTGTGTGTGTGTGTGTGTATACATATACATCAGAATTCTGTCCCTACAAAAATTTGGAGCTGTAATCAAGACAGGTTCAGTCTTACCCTCTATATATTCAGAGAATTAGCAGATGAGATGAGTGAAGAATATGACCAGAAAAAAGCCAAGATGAGAGAGAGAGAGAGAGAGAGAGAGAGAGAGAGAGAGAGAGAATGTAATGCAGGTAATATTTTTAAAACCTGGCTATCTTTAGACCTTTTGATGTTTCTATATCCCTATAACTTTATATATCTGTTTAAATTATGATACTTGGTGCTGGTTGTGTGGCTTTAAAAGAAAAATCTCCATTCAATACATTCTGTCCATCTTTAAAGCCTCAGAAGCATCCTTCCCCTTTTATTTTTTAAATCTCTATTGACATTAACTTAGTTGCCATGTTAAACCCCTCAACCGCCATGCTGAAAGGCAAATGTGTTACCTTATTATTATTTTTAATTCAGTTTCACTTTAATCATATAAAGCCTAATAGGGTTATAATAAAACCTCATTGTCGCAAATAGCTTGATCTTTAGAATGAATGGCAAATCATTCTCCTCTTTACCATATTACTTAAAAAAGTCAATTGTAAGTGTACTTTTTAACCTTTATTTTGAAGTGCATTAGACATACAGAAAAGGCTAAATACAACATACATACCATTGCATACAATTTAAGGAGTGTTTCGGCAGCAAAACCCAGTCACCACCAGCCGGGTTAAGAACAATTTATTGCTGGCTCTCAAGCGGTCATTCCTGTGGCTGTCAAATCCAGATATATCCTGTTGCTTTTCCCCATTAATTTTCCTGAGTTTTTATGATAGTCACGCTTTTAATTTTCTTTTTGGTTCCGTGTGTGTATGCATTCTAAGCATCATGTTAATTTTTAAGATTTTGAAATGTAGAAACACTCTGTAAAATAGACTCTTTGGAATTCCGCCCCCTCTTAATATTATGTGAACTATTAATTCCTATTAATGCATGTAATAGATCACTCATTTTTCTCTAGACCCACCCTAAGCGCTATCTCTTCCATAAAGTCTTCCCAATCTTTCTGCCAAATCTGACATGCTCTTTGACATAGCACTTAATTTTATTCTTATTTTTCAATAGTTCCTATATGCTGGCTTATGATATAATTTTGCATCTCTCTTCTACATATTAGGCCTTGTCTCAGATTTCTTCACATCCTTAATAGTACCTGATCTAGCGATTATGCATAATTTATGCTTATAAAATGCTTATTAAATGCATGATCTTGAGATCTGCGGTATATATTTGAGAGGAGGACCTTATATTATATATCCTTCAACGTCTGACCAGCTTAATAATGAATACGTCTCATCTAGTCCTCATCTGCTAAACCATGGTGCATGATCTGCTTGCCTGTTTGACTTCAGTTGCATTTTCAATGACATTTTTTTTAATTCCATCTCTCAGAACCTGTGTTTTGTGTCTGCTAACCTGCGTCTGGGTCATATTTAAAAATCTTTGCTCAAAAGAAAACAGTTGGGTCAACACAAAGCTAAGTGGGTGAAGGATCAAGCATGGCAAGAGTTCTTAGTTCTATGATTCTTGGACGAAGCAAATATGATGGGGGAGGGGAGCATCCAATAATAAAAGCAAAAAGGGTGAGACAGAGTCCTGGAGGGAAAGGGTGGGGGTGCAACCTGTTCCCCGAAGTCCCTGCTGCAGGAAACACAGGGATCCCCGTGGCTTGAAGTCCCAACGCCCAGAATGGCAGCCTCTCCGAATCGGTTCTAGAAGATGCCTTTGCCTCCTCTGAATCAAAGAGCAAGTGTATTTGGGAAAACCAAAGGGAACTCCCCCAAGCTCCCAGCACACCGAGAAAAGCCCCACTTCCTTCCGACAAGGAAATGGAGTGTGTTATTTCTTTATTTATTAGCTTTGTTACTAACTGTACCCCGCGCCAGAGGCCCCCAAGGCAGAAAAGCTTATTGTAAAATAATAGAGATAATTAAATTTTATATTATGAAACAGCAATTAATGCAGCAAACTGGTGTCTGATTCACAGGGGATGTCTACACTAAAGAGGTGGTTCTGCATGATGACCCAAGGCCAAACAGCACCGCCCTCCCTCTTCCTCTCTCTCCTCCTCGTCCATTAATAGCTGTCAGAAATCGTTGCTTGCTGGGTACTTCATGTATGTATTTCTTTTTTTCCTACCAAGTAAAAATGGAGCTTGATTGTGTAAGCGACAGAGAAAGATCTCTCCTGGATAAGGTTTTGGATATTGATTCACAGAGAACTTCAAGAGCATGTACCATTGCCCTAAGACAGATTTGTAAAATAAGTTAATAATACATACATATATATAATTGATTTCAGAGAGGAAGAGAGACGGGAGGGTGAGAAAGAATCATCCATAGGCTGCCTCCTGCATGCCCCACACTGGGGATCGAGCCTGCAACCTGGGCATGTGCCCTGACCAAGAGTGGGGTCATGATTTCCTGGTTCATAGATCGATGCTCAACCACAGAGCCATGCCAGCCCGGCTACAATAAGTTAATTGTGTCCTCTGAAAGCTTCCACCCCATTGGTGCACAGGTCTCCACTCGGAAGCCTCATTCTCACAGCATCCAGTGTCCACATTATCCTCTCCGCTCCTTGCTGTGGGGTTCCATAGAGAACTCCCCACATCTTATCCGGGAATGCTCCTAAATCCCCATTTTTGTCTGCAACTGTACCTGCTTTGGATTAGGTACTTGCATTTTTAAAAATAATTATATTTGCAAGTATGTGTTTCACAGGAGAATAATAGCATAGAGATTAAAGACGGGATTTTGTGTAGAAGACTTGGGTTTAAGTCCTAGCTTTCCTACCGAGACTTTCCTACTTTCACTGTATGAGGCTGGTATAATTTAGATGTATTTGCTGGTCTCACTGAGAAAACCAAAGTATAAATTTACTTTTCTTCGGAGAGAAAAGTAAACCAATAACTTATGTGTTGGCTATCGAGACTTTGTTCTCATAGGAAAGAGAAGGCAGATCCTGCAAAGGACAATCAATAGCCATTTCCAGAGTCAGAGAGACTGAGGTTTGAAACCATATGGATACTGGTCCCCCCAAAAAAAGGAATTGCAGAGCTGAGCAAACGGGTGAGCTTCTTAATAGACATCCCACCGTTAAGGAGGAGTGCAGCAAGATATATGAATTTTACAGAGATTTTTACAGCACCTACAGAAATCCTCATTAATCGGCCAGTCACACAATCTGGCATTCCAAGGGGACTATGGATTTATAAGGTGACATTCAGGAACAGTTCTGTAGAAGATGAGGAACTTGAGGCATAAAGTCTACATCACTTGTTGAAGAATATGACTAGTAAATGGTGGATCTTGGAATCACATGCAAAGTCCTTTGATTTAAAATCAGCTCCACAGAGGGGAGGCGGGGTTGGAGAGATGGGGAGGAAAATATTAACCAAAGAACTTGCATGCATATGTGCATAACTCATGGACAGAGGTGATAGTGTGTTGAAGGCCTGGGGAGTGAGCAGCAGGTACAGGCTTGAATGGGTCAATGGGGGAAAAAGAGAGACATCTGTAATACTTCCACCAATAAAGATAGAAAAAAACCACACCTAAAAAAGTAAATAAAATCAGCTTCACAAAAATAATCAAGAGTTACTTGGCTTTGTATTGACTTGACTTAACTTGGACTTGGTTTGACAGGGACACCATCATTCAGGTCTGACTCTAGACTCCTGGGAAAATGCGTTAAATGAAATATTAAGCAATAATGACATTCATTTAGATGAGAATATAATTCTGAACCATCTTCTCAAGTACTTGCAAGTAGGCAGGAGAAATCTAACTCTAAGATCTCCTACTTGAACATCACTTAACAATGTTCAATTATTTTTCGTTATCAATTAACTCATTGGTTGTGCACCTTTCAGTCGGTACTTCTACTGATGAGTACTACTAAATATATTAACCACAAAGGTCTGTCTAAGAGATTGGGGTATTTTCCACTAGAGGACTAAGTCAGAATGTTGCAGAAGCTCCAGCATCCTGTGCTATGCAGAGGAACAAGCAGAAATAGGAAATCCTATTATGAACCCGAGAGGACAAAAATACCACATGACTCACTCATTTATGGATAATAAAGAACATATAAACTGATGAACAAAAAGATAGATACAGAGGCAGTAAAACATCAAACAGACTGTCAAATTACAGTGGGAAGGTTAGGGAGAGGTGGGGTAAATAAGAGATCAATCGAAGGACTTGTATGCATGCATGTAAGCATAACCAGTGAACGCAAGACACTGGGGGGTTAGGGTATGCATGGGAGTGGGGTGGGGGGCAATGGGAAGATACGTACACATGTAACACATTAAAAAATGTGTAACAATGAGCTGATGGAAATGGCCACTAGCATGAGAATCGCAAAGCATACCATCTTGCTTGTGCATTAACATTACCAAACACTCAGTGACTTATTTCATGTTTCACAAGGAAAAAGTAGAGTTAAAAGAGGTATAACAAATGTCCTTATTAAATTGAAATACCTGCATAGAGATTGAACAGTTAGGCTTTAAATATATATACTTAAGCAACGTTTGTTTGTTCAAGCAGTAGTCATGATGTATACTCACCACCAAGGGGCAGGCACTCAATGCACAGGCATGGAAACATAGAACAGACTGATGAATCTCAGAGGGAAGCCGGGAGGAGAGAGGGCGGAAAGAGATGAACCAAAGATCTTCTATGCATATGAGAGGCCTGGTGCACAGATTCTTGCACCAGTGGGCTCCCTTGGCCTGGCCTGTGGAGATGGGACGGAAACCGGCAGTCCGACATCCCCCGAGGGGTCCCCAATTGCCAGACTGAGGGACCCCACTGGTGCACGAATCTGTGCACTGGGAAATACGTCTCCTATCTTCCTTTTGGTAAGAAGCAACCAATGGATATCAAAACACGTTGGAAGCGTAATCAGCAAATACGTGGCGGAAATGAGAAGAGCAAAATATTGGAAACCAGAGACATCTGGGGTCAAAGTCAGGTCCACCACCTACTACAGTGGTACCTCGAGATACGAGTGCCCTAACATATGAGATTTTTGAGATACGAGGTGTCGAGTGAGCGATTTTTGCTTTGAAACACGAGCAACATTTGAGATAGGAGTCATCTCTCGGGTCGGCCAGCTGCACACGACCCACCAGTTTACTGCGACTGGAGCGTCTCATAGTTTCCCACGCCTCAAGGTTACAGAACGAATTAAACTCGTATCTCAAGGTACCACTGTAGTTCTGAGAACTCGATCTCATTAACTGGGAAAGGGTCCAGGATGCCTCCTCGGTGAAGGCTGCGATGAGGATTAGAGGTAATGAACACAAAAACACGGAGTCTGGGGCTTCCCAAAAACTAATTACTTGTAAGTGAAGTTGTTATATTTTAGGACGACTCGGAGGAGGAGAGGAGAAATAATCTGCTGACTGCACTCGTAATAGGGAAAACAATTGGTTTTCTGCATCGCGGCTCCTTATGAAAGAAGGGTATCCTCTGAGGAAATGATGGAAGGCATCACTGAAACACTGGCAATGATGTGGAAACACGCTCATCCCCATGATCAACAGGAAAAAATAAATAAATAAATAGGCTGAGGAAGGCCCTGATCAAAGAGGGGAATCAAGCCAGTGGACAGACAAAGGCTGGCTTTAAGGTTTGGGGGTGGACAATGAGAAAACAATGAATATGATAATATGATAGGAACAATATCTATCTATGTATTATCTACCTGTCAATCAGATCATTAAAGTACCCCTGGCCGAAACCGGTTTGGCTCAGTGGATAGAGCTTCGGCTTGCGGACTGAAAGGTCCCAGGTTCCATTCCGGTCAAGGGCATGTATCTTGGTTGTGGGCACATCCCCAGTAGGGGGTGTGCAGGAGGCAGCTGATCGATGTCTCTCTCATCGATGTTTCTAGCTCTGTGTCCCTCTCCCTTCCTCTCTGTAAAATATCAATAAAAATATATATATATATATATATATATATTTTAAAAAGTACCCCTGGCCGAGACCAGTTTGGCTCAGTGGATAGAGTTTCAGCTTGCAGACTGAAAGGTCCCAGGTTCGATTCCGGTTGGGGCATGTACCTTGCTTACAGGCACATCCCCAGTAGGGGATGTGCAGGAGGCGGCTGATCCATGTCTCTCTCATCGATGTTTCTAGCTCTGTGTTCCTCTCATTTCATCTCTGTAAAAAATTAATAAAAATATATTTTTAAAAAAGTACCCCTGGAATTTAATGGGGTTAACATGGCAACTATAGACTAATAGGGGGGTTACTTTGCATCCACCAAACTAATCTATTAGAAACGGCAAGAGAACAGCACCTGGTGAGGCTATGCATGTCGGTAGAAATCTTCACGTTCAGGTGGCGGCATAATAGCACGCACTGGACTTTAAGACGGAAGTAGAGATAAATAGAAGCGAGATAATAGTGCAGGATGCCGCTCTGCACCGGTTAGAGCAGTGGTTCTCAACCTTCCTAATGCCGCTTACCCTTTAATACAGTTCCTCATGTTGTGGTGACCCCCAACCACAAAATTATTTTTGTTGCTTCTTCATAACTATGATTTTGCTATTGTTAATGAATCATAATGTAAATATCTGTGTTTTCTGATAGTCTTAGGTGTCCCTGCTAGTGGTTCTTAATCTGTGGGTCGCAAGCCACAGGTTGAGAACTGCTGATTTAGAGGGACCTTACACACAGCACAGAGCTCCTCAGGAGAAAGAGACACACCTAATGGGATGTGTTGCCGACCCCGGCAGCACTGGAAAACCTGCATCTTCTAAAAGCGAACCCTCTGGTTGCAGCCAGGACATCACTGGATCTCCTTTTGTGTTTCAAGCCGTAAAGACAGTCGCAGGGAGAAAATGGTCACACTGATTTCGTTCTGTTTGGGGTCACGAGAGGGGCGAGGACCTGGGAGAAAGGCATTTTGTGATGTTCATGAAAGCCTGGACTTCAGAACAGCCAAGTTAAAAATACAGAACCTGGGCACGGGTGTGTGTGATCCCAGGAAAGAAACCTTAAAGGCAACGCAGCTTAAGAGAGAGAGAGAGAGGGTGGTGAGCAAACTCAGAACAGACGGATACAACCCGAAATTATCCTAATGATAAAGGAAAGGGGACTACATCTACAAGAACTAATATCACGGGAAGTCGACTTCATCTTTTAAAAGGACATGTATTAAATATTGAAGGAGGAGAACAAACAGCAGGAGAATAGGCAGGCGCAGCAGACCCGGCTGCGGGAATAATGTCAGGTGGCCTAAATGTTATAAGAAGATAAAGATTGGAGGAAGATGCTCGAGAATCATAAAGGGATTTTACATCTCTGTGCAGAGCAAGGTGAGCGGGAGAGGCGTTTTGGCCTGGGTTTGCCAGGAAGCAGAGGTAGATACAAAGGCTTGAGCGCAGGTGATACTTTAAAAGTGACCCAGCCCTGACCGGTTTGACTCAGTGGATAGAGCATCAGTCTGCGGGCTAAAGGGTCCCAGGTTTGATTCCGGTCAAGGGAATATATTTTGGTTGCGGGCACATCCCCAGTAGGGGGTGTGCAGGAGGCAGCTGATCGATGTTTCTAACTATCCTTCTTCCTTCTTCTCTGTACAAAAAAAATCAATAAAATATATTTTTAAACAATAAAATAAAAGTGACATCAAGGAGCAGGCTTGAGGGCAGAGGGCATGAAGCAGGGTCAGAGGAAATGAGAGCCCATTTCCAGGATGCAGTAGAGAGATGACCATGGTCAGGTCAGATGGTCAGGTCAGATGGCCATGGTCTCATGTCCAGCTGACCTAGAAGTAGAAGCTAGCTTGAGACCAGGTGAGGGCAAGGCTGCCTCACTGGCCCTCAGAGGAGAGCTGGGCAGGGAAGAGGCCCAGCACAGACGTGTGGTGGTTTAGGTTCCTTCTTGAAACAGGTTGCAAAGAGACTTGAACTCTACTTACAAGGTGTTTGATAAAAAAGGGTGAGGCAGTCTGAGGGAGGAAGACTGTATCATGTATACAGAGCACAAAAGCAAAGCAAAACCACAAAACTATAACCTCAATATCAAGGAACAAATCATGAACCTGTGAAGGACAAGACAAGCATACTTGAAGGGGAAATGATGCCATTAAAATTACCCACCTGGCCCAGCTGGCGTGGCTCAGTGGTTGAGTGTCAGCCTCTGAACCAGGAGGTCACAGTTTGATTCCTGGTCAGGGCCCATGCCCGGGTGGTGGGCTCGATTTCCAGTGTGGGGCGTGCAGAAGGCAGCCAGTCAGTGATTCTCTTTCATCATTGATATTTTTATTTCTCTATCCCCCTCCCTTCCTCTCAGAAATCAGTAAAAACAAACAAACAAACAAACTACCTGGTTGGTGGTTCCAGTTTCTTCACTGTGACATGTAAAATAGGGTGCACTATAACTAAAATTAAAAGAAAAATGACAAAAAGCTAAGTACAAACCCATGTGTAGAGAAGTACAGTAGTTATGGAAGCGTTCCCATTTATATTAAAAAGGGGCCTGTGCATGTGTATTTGAGCATATAACCAACCCCTATGTCTCTGACTGTGATCTTGGGTAAAGGACTTAGTTCCCACAATGCCTCAGTATTCAGCTCCTGTCCCCAAAGTTCCTCCCATGCCCTCCTGACTGCCATGTCCCCTAAGGGTGAGTTTGGTACAAGAAGGTGCTCAGTCATACTTACGAAATGAATAAATGGGAAATTGATTGAAATGTGACTGTTACGGGAAATACTAAAATATATCTTGAAGACAGTCAATTTTAATATTATAATGAGTTTTAATCTATGGGAACATTGAACTGTGTATGCTACACCCAGAGCTATATCTTATTTTCAAATTTCAATAAGCAATTATAAAAATTGATTTTGTTCTAGGTCAACAATAAAATTCTCAGATCAGAAACTGGGCAGGAAAATGCTGTCCTGTCAGAATATAGCAAACTGTAAAGTAATAATAACAAATGCTTTGAAAACAAATAAAAAGAAACCCAGCAATTTGGTAATTTAAGGCATTCTATCACAAACCTATTAGGACAAAAAAGAAATAAAAATTACAATAGGAGGCTATTTGGAAAAATAATAGAAATTAAAGAAACCATTACTTATTATTGTAGTGCAATGCAGCCAAAGTTATTCTCCGAGGCAATAATCTTGAATGCTTGTATTATTAAAATAATCATAGAATAAAGGAACTTAGCAATCAACTCAATAAGTTAGAAAAGGAACTACAAAATAAACCTAAGCGAAAGGAGAACACATAATAAGTATAAAGAGATTTTTAATGAATTCAAACCAAAATAACATACTTTCTCAGGAAATCCAAGAACCATTTCTTTAAACACAACACATCAATACCAACGAAAATAACAAAAACCAAAATCCACTGAGACAAAAGAGAGAAAAAATAATAATTTTTAAAATAGGGACATAATAAGAGATATTATTTTTAACCCAAGGGAATATTACATCTACGTTATGCTTAATAACTTAACAACAACATTAAATGGATGGTTCCTGGGGAAAGAAATATCAATGGTCAAAATTAAGTTGAAGAAAAGTAGAAAATTTAATTTGAACAATAATATGAAATAAATTATCAAAAAGTCTTCAAAGACAGATTCATGATTGGATAATTTTGCTGTTAGAATTTCAAAGAGGATGTAATTGCATGCTCATAAACTGTTCTCGTGTCAAGAATGACAGAATGTTATCCACTTCATTTTCTTACTCTTGAAAGCCACACAAAGACCTGTGCCAGAGGCCTCCCACTCACCAGGAAAACAAACAACAACCCCAAAACCCATAAATGAGTTCAATGAGAGATACCGGTGCAAAGCATTTAAACCTTTAACAAGTCACCCTAGCTTGTTTGGCTCAGTGGATAGAGCATTGGCCTGCGGACTGAAGGGTCCCAGGTTCGATTCCCAGGTGCCTTGGTTGCGGGCACATAACTAGTAGGGAGTGTGCAGGAGGCAGCTGACCAATGTTTCTAACTCTCTATCCCTTGCCCTTCCTGTCTGTAAAAAGTCAATTATGTGTGTGTGTGTGTGTGTGTGTGTGTGTGTGTGTATAAACCTTTAGCAAATCAAATTTAAAGTCTCTTCAAATAACCTTCCACCATGACAAACTAGGATTTTTCCTGAGATTGAAAGACTGGTGTATGATACTAGGCTATATCTTAGTTCTTAGTCCCATAAAAAGATAACGATCTCAAAAGACGCCGTAAAATGTTTGATAACAATCAATATGCTTCTTTCTTCTTTTTTGTTTTTGTTTTTTCGAAAAGCGCGCACACACAGACACATAAGGAAATTAGGTTTAGAATATTAAGTCCTTAGATGAAAAAGGGCATCTTTTCAAAATCTACAGCTAATATCCTGCTTAATGGCAAAACACTGGAGATAATCTCATTAAAACAAACAAACAAAAAAATTAGCCTGGCTCAGTGGTTGAGCATTTGACTATGAACCAGGAGGTCAGAGTCTGATTCCCAGTCAGGGCACATGCCCGGGTTGTGGGCTCAATCCCCAATGTGGGGAGTGCAGGAGGCAGTCAATCATTATTTCTCTCTCATCATTGATGTTTCTCTCTCTCCTTCTCTGCAATCAATAAAAATATTTTAAAATAATAAATAAATAATCATGACTCACATCCACCATCTCCTTTACTATTTAACTCTGTTCTTTAAATTAAGAAATAGAAGAAACTGACCAAAAAAAAAAAAAAGAGAGAGGAAAACTTATGAATACCAATTCATCTGATAAAGGAACCGACTATTGTGTTCAAGTTACTTGGTGTATACAATACCCATCCCAGGGCATAAAAACATTGGTAGAAAGAATCAGAACCAACCATATCAGAGATAAACAGCCTTACTATTTAAGTTTGAGAAAAAGGTAGTCTCTAAACCACAAACTTGGAGAACTGACAACTATCCCTAGAGAATTCAAAAATACATAGTAATATATGTATAAGTGTTTTAACAGAAAAGACACTTGGAATTAAAACTTGAATTGAATTTGAACTTAAAGAGGCTACTAAGAATTTTTAGGTTGTTAAAAATAGATTCGTATTCATTTTAGGTCATTTTTTAAAAAATTCAGAATTAAAAGGGTAGTTGATAAAGTAATTAATACTTCAGATGGAGTGCATTTTCAGTTGCAACTGATTTTTTTGGCAAACTTTATTTGCTATTCTTTTGAATAATAGGGTGAGTGTGGGCTAGGGAGCATATATCAGCTTTGCATTGGTTCAGCACAGGCTCGAGTCCAGGTTGTGCAGGTCGAGGCTGTGCAGGTTGAGGCTATGCAAATAGAGTTTAGGTTTAGAAGTCACGTGGGTCTGAATTAACAGATCTGTTTCACCGTTAACATTTGTTGACCTAGACAAGGTGCTTCATTTTCATGCACCGCTTAATGAGAATAGATAGCTACCTTACAGGGAAATAATGAAGATGAAAGTTAATTTATAGAAATACCTGAGACAGAGCCTGCATACAGCACAGTGCCAGGGAAGTGTATGTTGTCTTAGTGGCTGTTTTCCGTGGCTTATATTTAGATAAATTAGAGCTGGAATAAATTAAATTCTGGAAAAGAATTAAGTCTAAAAGATCTTTACAGGTTAGAGTTATGGAAACAAATAGTACAGAGTAAAGTTTAAAATATACATATAAGAATCCCAGTTGTTTGCCAACCTCCAGTTGCTCTCTGACCACTGCTCCTCCCTCCTGTAACTCCCCCCTCCCCCCAACCTCCTAATAGCTTGATACCCTGCCCCCTCCCATAGCTCTCTGCCACCTGCTTGTAGCTCGCTACCCCACCCTCCTGTTGATCCGTGATCTGGTTGTTACAGTCAGTTGTTATGCTTCACAACATCAATGACCATTTGCATATTACATCTTTATTATATAGGATATATATGCCTAATACACAAAGTGACCCCTACGGAGTTTGACCTACCGGGAGTTTGATAGCTCACTATGATGTGCGCTGACCACCAGGGGGTGGCATGGAATGAAGGCAGGCCCCGGTTGGCAGCTGGCAGTTCCTGAGGATCCTACCCATGCACGCATTCCGTGTGCTGGGCTTCTAGTGTATATATGAAAGCTATGTATGTATAAGATATATATTATATATGTGTGATATATATATATATATATATATATATTTTTTTTTTTTTTTTTCCCTGTACTTTGAAAGTGATGCATTAAATGCAGAATGGAAGAAATATGGCCAAACACCAAGCCATGCGTAAAACAAAAAATGAATCTGTACACCTTATGTATTCTGGGTGTACAGTTCAAATCTGCATTCACCATCAGCCTCTTCCCAATAACTGAGTTATGTACACCCAGGCTCCCCCAGGCAGCCTTCACACTTCAGAGGCAGTGACTCCTGCTCCCCTCTTGACCCAAAAGCAAGCCCACCATCCTGCCCCTCAGCAGAGCATGCCTTGGCAGTGAGTGCAAAGCCTTCCACCTCTCCAGAGAAGCAGGGGGTGGGGGGGAGGCAGGGGATCAGGGATAGAAAAGAATATGGAGCATCTACAATGAAGAGACGCTTGAGAAAGAGGCTTGGAAGCCTGAGGAGAAGGTTTATTCTGTTTGCCCCTTAGTAAGGTCAGAGAGCATGGCTCTGAGGGCTCCCTGTGCACTGAGTCAAGTTCCACAGCCACTGAAATTGGCCTCAGTTTCCTGGTCTGTAAAATGGGTTAAGCAGGTCCCAGTGCCTTCACTGAGCTTTAGTGGCCGATTGAGATACGATATAAAGAAAGTGAGGGAAGAAGTGAGAAAGAAAAGGAAAGGCGAACAACACAAAAGAAAGACTGGAAGGAACCTGTCAACCCATGGTCACTTAAATAGGGAATACAGTCAATAGTGTTGTAATGATGGTATGATGCCAGGTGGGTACTGGAAATATTGGGGAACACTTTATAAAGTACAGTGGTACCTCGAGATATGAGTTTAATTCGTTCTGTAACCTTGAGGCATGGGAAACTATGAGACTCTCGAGTCCCGGTAAACTAGTGGGTCGTGTGCAGCCAGCCGATCCCCGCGATTACTCCTATCTCAAATGTTGCTCGTATTTCAAAGCAAAAATTGCTCGCTCAACGGCTCGTATCTCAAAAATCTTGTATGTTAGGGCACTCGTATCTTGAGGTACCACTGTATATGACTGTCTAACCACTATTTTGTAACTAATATAAAAGCTGAAACTAATATAAAATAATATTGAATGTAGAGAAATGAAAATATAAATTTCAAAGTTTAAACAAAGGCTAAAAATGAAGGAAGGGGGAGATTAAAAATAGTGTTTTTCATTTTACCACTTGACTGTCTTTTCAGTACATGAAAAAGACAGTTGTCTTTATATGGTGCTTTTATACTTTTCTAAGTCATTACCGCATTTTAATTTCAGGGCAACTTAAAGACAATATAATTATCCTCTCCACTGTTCAAAGAAAGGAAATCTTGGTGTCTGTTTCCAATGATTCAATCTTCAAGCCCTTATTGTAAAGCAGGATTAGTAAAATTTTCTATGAAGAGTCATATCTATACTAATAAAAGCCTTGGGGGTGATCAGGCCATCAGGGGAGAATAGTTAGGTACAATCAGGCTGGCAGAGGAGCAGTTAGGTGTTAATAATGCCAGCAAGGGAGCAATTAGGGGGCAATCAGGCAGGCAGGTGGGTGGTTAGGAGCCAGTGGTCCCAGATTATGAGAGGGATGTCCAACTGCAGGTTTATGCCTGACCCCTGTAGGATCAGGCTTAAATCTGCAGTCGGACATCCCCCGAGGGGTCCCAGATTGGAGAGGGTGCAGGCTGGGCTGAGGGACACTCCCCAGAGCATGAATTTCGTGCACCAGGCCTCTAGTCCTATATTATAAAAGGCTAATGTCCAAATTGACTGAACAGTGGAACAACCAGTCACTATGACACACACTGACCACCAGGGGGCAAACACTCAATGCAGGAGCTGCCCCCTGGTGGTCAGTGCACTCCCATAGGGGAGCGCTGCTCAGCCAGAAGCTGGGCTCACAGCTGGTGAGCACAATGGCAGTGGCGGGAGCCTCTTTCACCTCCGTGGAATCACTTAGGATGTCCACCGAGGACTCCCAGACTGCGAGAGGGCACAAGTGGGCTGAGGGATTCCCCTCCACCCTCCAGAGTGCACAGATTTCATGCACCAGGCCTCTCGTCTCTCATATAAATAAAAATCAGATCTGCTTATCTTTTGAGGAAGGATCACATGCTTAGTAGTGTATATTTAAAAGAAGCTTGCTTCAAATTCAATACCATTCTCACGGGGCAAGTTAGCACTGTCTCAGGCTCGGCATAAGAATCAAATATGCAACTAAGAGTTAGAGAGCATCTCTGATAAATTGAAACAACTTTAAAAGCCTGAAAGTTTAAAATATATATCTAAAATATATTCTTGACCTTGTGGCCTGCTTTGATTATATGTAGCATAGAAAAAACAACTTTAAAAATGTGTTTTCATCTCAAAGCAATAGGTGACTGCCGTTTCGCCTCCTAAAGGAGAAGCATGACTCTTTCCTGAGAGGATGGCTTTGTGTGTAGCAAAATACCTCATTCGTGTGTATTTTAGAACAATGGTCTGCTAAGAACATGGAACTCCGGAAGAAGACCATGTAATAGAAAGACAATTAAATTGCTTTGCATGAAAGTTAACACTTATTTGAGAAGAGGAGAAAAGGCCAGACAAACTGGGAGAAGTTTGGGTGTGTTTGGGGAAAATTCCATGAAGAAACGTCGGGTAATAAGAATTTCATTGTGTGTGCGATGGCTGGAGGAATTTTAGAAAGGTCAGTTTTAAAAGTATTCCTGTGGCCGAAACCGGTTTGGCTCAGTGGCTAGAGCGTCGGCCTGTGAACTGAAGGGTCCCAGGTTCGATTCTGGTCAAGGGCATGTATCCTGGTTGCGGGCACATCCCCTGTAGGGGGTGTGCAGGAGGCGGCTGATCGACATCTCTCTCTCATTGATGTTTCTAGCTCTCTATCCCTCTCCCTTCCTCTCTGTAAAAAATCAATAAAATATGTTTTTAAAAAAAGTATTCCTGTGCTCTGTTGCCATGTAATAGCCATTTTCTACACAGAAATGTTTTGTAGAATAGAGTTTTAAGAACTAAAGGGACTATCTGTTTATGAGTTAACACTGGACAAGAACAAGAGAATTGTCACGTGTGGGGAGGTGGGAGTTCAATGGAGTAGTTTATTAAAAATACAGATAACCCCGAGAAGGTACATTTCAGATGTGTGCCAAAACCGTAGTGAGGATATTGAGCTGCTTATTAAAGATGAGAATAGGGGGCTGAGGTTAATTTCATATAAGTCTCAAAGGGCGAGGAGGCTGCTGGCATCCAGATTGAATGTCGGATTGCCTCCATTCTTCTTTCCACTGCGGTCCTTGTAGAAACATCTTGAAAGGCAAGATTGTGAAACAATTACAGACATGTTCCTGTTATTCATATGACTCACACTTTTTATTTCTTTTTACATTGAAAAGCCTGGCCGATTTCACCTTGAAAACAGAAAAAGGAATATGCCTATTGGGTAGATATATGTGTTGTTGTTGTTGTTTTTCAATTCCAAACTAACTCGTTGGATTTGACCCTTCTATACCAGGAGGTAGTTTGGAACTAGTTTCATAAATTGGAAAGGCATTCCTTCTTTGTTTTCCCCTTTTCTCTCTCTCTTTTTTTTATTATTAATGTGTTACATGTACACATATCTTCCCATTGCCCCCCCCCCTCCCAGGCATACCATAACCCCCCAGTGTCTTGTGTTCATTGGTTATGCTTATTTGCATGCATACAAGTCCTTGGGTTGATCTCTTATCCACCACACCTCTCCCTAACCTTCCTGCTGTAATTTGACAGTCTGTTTGATGCTTTACTGCCTCTGTATCTATCCTTTTGTTCATCAGTTTACAATGTTCTTTATTATCCACAAATGAGTGAGATCATGTGGTGCTTCTCCTTCATTGACTGGCTTATTTCACTTAGCCTAATGCTCTCCAGTTCCATCCAGGTTGCTGCCAATGGTAAAAATTCCTTCTTTTTGATGGCAGCATAGAATTCCACTGTGTAGATGGACCACAGTTTTCTGATCCACTCCTCTGCTGATGGGCACCTGGGCAGTTTCCAAAGGCCTTCATTCTTAATGTGGAACCATGAGTTAAAAGCTAGTGTGGTTCAAAGTTCACTGTCGCAAAACCCAGGCCATGCCGAGGCCCCAACGATTCCCTTGAGGTTTCCAATGGGTAGGAAAAGGCACAGGCTGCTGAACTGAGGCCCCATAGAAGGGGCTGCAGAATTTCTCTGGGCAAGGCCCTCTGCCCCCTCTACCTCTCCCCCCACTCCCACTTTGCCAAGTCCTGCCTCTGGCAAGCTACCACTCAGCAGCTCTCTCCAGGTCAACTTTGCTCCTTTGCTTTCTCTATTGATCCAGTGCCACAGCACAGAGACACATGGGCACCTTCAAGGAAAGATGGACACCCTCCCCGTTTCCCAATACTTTCTGCTTTACTAGATTCTCAGCGCCTTTTCTCCCTCAAGTTATTTGAATGGGAGCCGAGGTGTGAACAGGCAGGAATGAGGATCATTAATTAAGCCCGTTCTCTCTCTCCACCCACCGGGATGGGAAATTTATTTCTTTTCCGCTGCCGGGCCGTTATTCAGTAGTTAGCCAATACCCTCAAGCCAGGCCTCCACCGCAGTGGAAGAGAACCCCGGCCAAATGGAACAAAGGCACTGAGCTGAGCAAGCCCGTTCCCACCGGGGGGTTGTAGCGTCTTGGCATGGCCGGGTCCTGGGGGGCTGAAACAGCACAAGAGGGGAGCCCTTTGGGTTATCTGTTTTCTCGGATGTGAAATGTTAGACTTCATCCCGCGGGGCCACTATCACAGTCACCGCTGAAAGATATTGGAGCGAGGGAACCCGGAGAGATGCCTGTTCCAATTGCTTTAGTTACTCCCTGGCTCACCTGTAACTCCCCCAAGACACGGGGTTTCCACCCTTCCCTGCCCCCAAAACACACACACACACACACACACACACACACACACACACACTTTTTAAAAATATATATTTTATTGAATTTTTACAGAGAGGAAGGGAGAGAAATATATTTTTTAAAAAATATATATTTTATTGATTTTTTGTACAGAGAGGAAGGAAGAGGGATAGAGAATTAGAAACATTGATGAGAGAGAGACATCGATCAGCTGCCTCC
>PVJN01005437.1:0-81871 GCA_004026805.1 Lasiurus borealis | reverse complement strand
TAGTTCATCAGAGAACAGGCAGAAAGAGAGCTTTAACCTGTCCCAAGAGTAGGGGGTTTCAGGACACAGCCAGGCCAGACTTTCCTGGGTGAGGTAGGTAGGAGTCACAGCTGCACTAAGACAGTTTAGAATAGAGTAACACTAACACACCATTCATGCTCCAAGTCACATCTTGTAGGAGGTAACTGTGTTCACCTGGTGGATCACTTAGACATAAAGCATTGGGTTTCTATGACTTTAAGAGAACATTTTTTAGGACTTTGTGGGCCCTGGCTTGGGTTGGAGAAGTAGGATTAAGAAATCAAGAGTTTCAGATGACTGATTCTTGGGCCTCAAGTATACTGCAATCTAGCTTTGAACTACCTCAATAGAAGAAAAACACCTTTACATAGACAGAAAAATGAGTTAATTCTGTAGGTCCATGTAATGGACAATATCACCTAAGTTTTACATAAAAGAACCAATTTATACAGATATTATTTAAATTATAACTCAATATAGTTGCATATATATATAGGTTTATATTTGTACCCAATACCCCATTGCATGGATTTGTGCACATTAAAAAGAAATTAATTAGAAGGTGGCCAACAGAGCAGGTCTGGGCAAGATAGGCCAGATACACCCTCGAGCCAACCTCCCCTTCTCTGCAACTTGAAGGGTGTCTGTGGAATGAGAGGGTCCCTCCAGCAGGTAGAGTCCCTTGGCCTGTCCTGCGGAGATTGGGCTGAAACTGGCTCTCCAACATTCCCTGAGGGGTCCACAGATTACGAGAGTGGGGTTCTTGGGTGACACACCCTGGAATCCGGCTTTCTCCTTTCTGGTTCCAGGGTACATCACTCGAGAATCACCACTGCCAAGTCATCACAGCTTGACACCTCCTGCATTGAGTATCTATCCCCTGGTGGTCATTGTGTGTCATAGCTACTGGTCAAATGGTCAGACAGTCACTTAGCCATATATATATATATGGCTAAGTGATAATAGAATAGGTATTTGACCTATAGGACAAGCATAAGGAATTTAGAAAATTCCCTATCAACTATTTTCATATTAAAACAAAATAAAAACAGAAACAACAGTTGAGCTGGGTCTCAGGGAGGTGGAAGGCTTGCCTGGAATTTAAGAGAGAAACTCAGAAAGGGCCAATATATAGGTGTCTTCAGAATGAGAACTCTGTTGCAAAGGAGCCCAGTAGTGAATGGAGAACTAGGTCAAGGTCATCTTAACAGTAAAGAGAATGTAGCTGCAAATAAAAAGCTGAAATTCACTTCCCAGGTCTAAAGGGCTCATTTAATACTAATACCTATACGTATAGGTGAAATTAAAGAGTCTTTTGGGAGAATGGGAGGGAAGCTGCAGGCAAGCTGGGATGTGCATTTATACTGGTGAGTATCAGTTTGCCAAACTATTTGTTCTTAAAATAGCTGTTGCTAAACTCAAGTTCCTTCTTCTCTTTTGAATTATTTTTCCTAAACGCACTTTTTGCTAATCTTCCAGAATATTTTGGGCATTGATAAGTAAAAAAAAAAAAAAAAAAAGGCAGTCATTTGTGCAAATACTCTTCTTCTGCCCTTATACACTATTTACAAAACAGTGTCCAAATAGAAACTATTTTGGATCTGTGAGACTGGAAGAGTGTTTAAAAAAAACAAACAAACATTTTGGCCCTGACCAGTGTGGTCCAATTGGTTGGGCATTGTCCCATGAAAGAAAGGTAGCCGGTTAATTCCTGGTCAGAGCCCATACCTGGCGTTGTAGGCTGGATCCTGAGGAAGGAGATAGCCATTGGATGTTTTGCTCTCACATTGATGTTTCTCTTTCTCTCTCCCTCTCCCTCTGTCTCTTTCTAAAAATCAATAAGCTATTAAAACAAACAAACAAACAAAAACACACAAACATTTGGTCCCCTGATTTGGAAAATTCTTTTAACCATGGGCAAACACAGTTTACAGGGCACAATATATGTGTATGTCTTTTTAAAGACACAGGGGAGCTGTGGACATTTATTGAGTTTGGGAGCAGAGAACCTAGAGCTCCACTAGATTACTTCTCTTCCTCACCATCAACCATTCTCTCTGTTCAGAGAGCAGAGTTTGAAAAATGCCAATCTAGGCCAGCTACCAATTCCTTAAATTCCTTATCTCCTTCTTTAAAATCCATATCACATATCTGCCCAATCTCTGAAGCAGCACATTCTATTTTGAGCAATTCTTCCCTATTTTTGTACCCCCAAGCTTTGCCTTGCTGGAATAGCCATACATCAGCACTCTTTAGTACCACATTAGGACATTCTATCTTGAGATCCTATGATTTAAATCAAAAGATTTCACAAAACTTCTGACCTATATATTTGGAATATGTGCTTCATTCCTTATTATGAACATTATTATACTAAAAACAGGAAAAAAAATATTTAAAAAAGGTAAAATCTGCTGGGGGAAAAATTTCAGTAGTATTTGGGAAATAAATAGCATTTAACTATATATATAACTAATAAAAGAGTAATATGCAAATTGATGGTCACAAAAAGATACAAGATGGCCACCCTCATATGGTCCAAGATGGCTGCCCCCATGTGGTCACAAGATGGTCTGCAGGGGAGGGCAGTTGTGGGAATTTAGAGGTGACCAGGCCAGCACAGGAGGGCAGTTGGGGGAGACTAGGTTATCAGGGGAGAGGAGTTTTGGGGGGCAGGCCTGCAGGTGAGAGCAGTTGGGAGGGACCAGACCTACAGTGGAGGGCAGTTGAGGTGGGTGGGACCAGGGAGGAAAATTGGGGGAGGAGGACCAGGACTGCAGTAGAGGGCAGTTTTGGGGGAGGGGGGAGACCAGGCTTGCAAGGGAAGGCAGTTAAGGGTGACTGGGCCACCAAAGAGCGCTGTTAGGGAAGACTAGGACTACAGTGGAGAGCAGTTGGGGGAGACCAGGCCAGCAGGGGAGGGCAGTTGGGGAGCCAGGCCTATAGGGCAGAGCAGTATGCGGGGGGGCGGGGGGCAGTTGGGAGCCAGCAATCCTAGATTGTGAGGGGATGTCTGACTGCCCAGAGAGATTGGGCCTAGACGGGTGGTCAGACATCCCTCAAAGGGGTCCCAGATTGGAGAGGGTGCAGGCTGGGCTGAGGGACATCCCCTACCCCCTGTGTATGAATTTCATGCACTGGCCCTCTAAAATTCTATATATATATATATATATATATATATATATATATATATATATATATATATATATATTTAAAAGCACAGTCCCTAAGATGAAATTTTTAATCAATGTTGGCAGGTCAAAATAAGAACAACTGACTACAGTAATAAAATTGCTTCGGTAATAATAAATCCTTCTTGAATGAAGAAAAGATAGCAAATCAAATTTAGATCACATAAGCATATCAAAAGAAGTAATGTATGTTAACAAAGAAGTTGTGTGAACGTCAGGCATCATTTTAACTTATTCTGGGATAATATGCGTTATTTAATTTCAAAAGTAAGCTAACTATTAAAGTGAACTGTCCTTTGCATTGCGTGACTGATATGTAGCACAGTTTCTGTATTATAAACCTGTAAATATTTAATTTGTAATTGAAAACACCTATATCCGATTGGCATTAGGCTAGAGTTTCATTGTCATAAGTAAATGGACTTTCTGGTTGTACCAGACAACTTCATTAAGTAGCATAGTGTGACTGTAGCCACTAAAAAAGATGAATATGACTTTAAACTTTAAACAAAAATATAGCTCTGGGCAGCAAAAACCTGGGTTTGACATTTAAGACAAAGGACGGGAGTCCCAACCAGCCTCACACAGCTGGAATAATTTTAAATGGTGTGTATTCTTAGATGAGTGGACAGAATGGAAACTGTATCATACAAAGCTTAAAGAAAATAGTAATATCCATTTGGACATTACCCTTATGCTCATAAGGGATTTCATACCCAGTAATTTTATTTCATACCCAGTCATTCCCATTTGCTGGCAGGCTATCACAGACAGCAGCAGGGACATGGACCTGCTTCCATGCATAGAAATGTTCATAAATAAAATAGTTACAGAGGTATTCAGATCCCTTTAATAGAATGTTCAATCAAAAAGCTAGGAACACATTTTCTGGAGATGTTTTAGTTAAAGTGTTTTTTTCAAATGAGTCATAAAATGAATTCTTAGTGGATCATTATAGTTTGTGTTTCTTTAAAAAGTGTAAAATAGGAAATGTGTTCTGGGCCTGCAGGAAAGTAGAATATCATTTTGTTACTATTTCATTAAACTCTTGTCACAAATACACACTGAATTGTGTTCTAGGTGCTAGAAGAAATAAATTTCTTCTGGTGAATTTAGGCAAAAGAAGTGTGAGTGCCACTGTCTTAGTTATCATCTTCATAATTCTCAGGAGAGAATCTGGAGCCAGACACACCCGAGCTAGCATCTCAGACACAAAACTTTTAGGGTCCCCACTTGAAAAATGAAGGAAAGAATGACAGTTACCTTTGAAATTTTTAAAAAGACAGATCCCAATGCTAAATACCTTTTAAAAAGACAGATCTAAATGCGTAATGCTTTTTAAAGATCCTGTAAGTCACGATTTCTGCCCTTAAATTCTTCCAAGTTACTTTAAAGAAAATCAGTTTTAAAACCTCATTCCTTGTTTTCTTTGTTCATCGACACTGACATATACAGATACAGGTGGCCCTGATAAGATAAATCAAGAGGGCAACATCCTTGGGAACAGGTGGTGGCGGCAGGAAGGTAACAGAGCATGAGCTCAGTCCTTGATACAATAGCGTGATTCATTCCCAGACACCCAGATGTAGCTGCGATGACTTTGGAGGGAAAGGAAGCCTTTCCACTCTTCTTCAATGGCTCTTTTGCGACTGTTAACTTTGGCTGTTGGTATCTCCCCAGCTGGGACTAGACATTCTTGTTATCAGAGAACTGAACGTCTCTGCTCCTCGTGTATAAGCCCAGTTATCTGACAAAGGCTACTGTACAGGGTGCTGTACTATTGGTGTTTATTGCTGTTTGGATAACAGGAAGAAACCTGGTACTTTTGTACTGTTCAAACACTCATCCTATTCATGCCCATTTTTTTATACCAGAAGAAAATGTTCACAGAAAAACTAATCATTTAGAAAATATTTGAACCAGAGGCTGAATAGTGTCTATTGGTGTCTTTATTAGTGATATGTATTTCTGAATACATTGCAAGTCTGTTACAAAGTGTTCTTTGGATTTGTTGCAAGCCAAAGCTTGTTCCCCATGTACAGAATCAATCTCTATTGCTGCAAGACCAAAAATATCTGTAATGTGTGTAATTCTCATTCTTTTTTTAAAAATATATTTTATTGATTTTTTACAGAGAGGAAGGGAGAGAGATAGAAAGTCAGAAACATCGATGAGAGAGAGACATCAATCAGCCACCTTCTGCACGCCCCACAATGGAGATGTGCCCACAAGCAAGGTACATGCCCCCAACCGAAATAGAACCTGGGACCTTTCAGTCCGCAAGCCGATGCTCTATCCACTGAGCCAAACCGGTCTCGGCATGTAATTCTCATTCTTGATTCCTGGGATAATAGGATGAGCTTTAATGAAAAAAAAAAAAAAATATATATATATATATATATATATATATATATATATATATATTCAGCTCTCACTTTAGAAGATGAATAAACTGAACAAAATAAAATAAAGCTATTTCAGAAGTTGTAGAAAGTGCAAAGAAGTACTACCATTAATTATCATTAAACTTTCAAAGTTTTCAAAATTAGAGTACTGAATTGCATAGATTCAGGAGAAATTTGGACTCAGGAATTACCTGGAGATTTTGTGAGCTATTGACACATCTCCCCAACTTTTGATTAAAATAAACCAGTTCAACTGAGGAGGATCCATCCAAGTCTTTGAAATGTTATTTATGGGATACAGTGGGTTAAAAGTCTTTAGTCAAGTGTGCAGAAATAACAACTTCATTTATCTCCAATTGAGATAATGTCTATTTTTAGCCCCTGCTCTCCTAGGTTTGCTTATGTTCCTGGAGTACCTTTCCCAGGCCAAGGTTTTGAGAGCATAGTGGCATCTGGTCCTTGGGTCATCTTCTCATGACGGCACTCCTGAAAATCCCTCTGTGTTTTTGGCCTTTCATCATTGTTCCATGCAGATTCATGCTGGGTTGCCCCATGCTCTCCAATACAATGCCAGATGGCTTTCAGCCCTCTTTTTTTTTTTTTTTTAATCCTTTCCTGAGGATATTTTCCCATTAATTTTTAGAGAGAGGGAGAAACACATCGATTGGTTGCCTTCTGCATGAGCCCAGACCAGAGCCTGGGTCAAGGAGGAACCTGCAACCAAGGTATAATCCCTTGACTGCAATCGAACCTGGGGTCCTTTGGTCCACAGGCAGAGACTCTATCCACTCAGCCAAACCAGCTAGAGCCAGCCCTCTTTTAAGGATACCCTCTCAGGGCACAGGGATCATTCTGCTGTTGCTGAGCCATGCTGAGCCGTGGAAAACTCCCTGAGCCTCTTCACTGTCAACATACTCAGTGCTACTCGCACATGCAAAGGAGACAGTATCAGTCACGAATCACTTCAAGATAAGGAGAAACTGTGAGGCTCCCTAAGGCCTGAACTGCATCATGCTCTTCTCAAACTCTGTTTTCCACCCAAACTGGACCTATGATCCCAGAAGGTGGTCGGCAAACTGCGGCTCTCGAGCCCAATGGAGCTCTTTGGCCCCTTGAGTGTGGCTCTTAACAAAATACCATGGCCTGGGAGAGTCTATATTGAAGAAGTGGCATTAGAAGAAGTTTAAGTTTAAAAACTTGGGCTCTCAAAAGAAATTTCAATTGTTGTACTGTTGTTAGTTCGCTCTGATGACTAATGAGTTTGCCGACCACTGGTCTAAGGCCTTCTCTTCCTATGCCCTGGTCTTGCTCCTCCCCAGGTCTCTCTATCTTTGGAAACCACAAACGTATCTAAGCTCTTGCTGTCATTCCTCTTAGGGTTTGGCCTTTGGAAGGGGACAAGGCACAAGACTCATTTTTCTCAGGGATGCACAATGTCTTTACAGCTCTATCTCTTCCTTCCCTCAACCAGAGGCCTTGCTCAGAATCTTGAAGATTTAGAAAACTTTCTTCTTATGCATTAACTACTCTTTTAAACTGTCTAATTTTTGAAACTTCAAAGTCAGGAATTGACCCATTTATTTTCTGTTTTCTGCTGTGTCATCGATTTCTAGAGAAAGTCAAACTTATTAAAAGGGGGAAGGTCAGGTGATATAGGAAACAGGGAGAAAGTCACGTAGCTTTCCTTTTCAATAAATTATTTTGGCCATAGTAATTTTGGTTTTATTGGTTTTGTTGGCTTTAGTCTCCATTATTTGAGGAGACATAGAGAGCTTGCGACTATGAGAATGATGATTAGAAGAAAACTAGGCAATGCATAGGGAGAAACTCTGATCATTAGACTAGGTAGAGGTATTTTAAAAATATCACCTTGGGTCAACAACCAATCTAGCTCATGTTTACTAAGGACCATATTATAATCTCTTTTCATGATCTCAATGAATGAAGGATAATCCTTAACTTTCTTCAAAATGTGCTACCAAATTTATTCATAAATTTACTGTTTTCTTTGCAGTCTCTTTATATATCTTATTTACTTATTTCTCTAGGATAACATATTTCAAATTCTTATTTGTTATAGGAGGTAGGGTTTTCTTTCAATTTTAATAAATTTTAAGATTCCTCTAGTTTGAAGGAATTAGGGAAATAGCATCTACTTATAAAAACTGTAGAAACCAATATTGCCTCATCCACTTTTGTGATTTGAAGTATCGTCTTAAAGCTCTCCTGTTTTTCTTAAAGAATAGAAAAAAGAATTAAACATAGTAAAATTCTAAATATAGATGCAATAAGATTTTATAACAAGTAGATTTCTAGTATTCTTTCTAATAAAGTCAAAATAGATAGATCATTTTGTTTCCAGAAAGATGTAGGCTTATACATACACACAAGTTGTGTTAACTCTAAAATACCTTCTTATAAAGAATATAGATAAATATATAGATAGATGATAGATAGTTAGATAGATAGATATAGATATTGATAGATATGGAATACTACTCATCCATAAAAATGATAAAATCATGCCACTTGTGACATCATGGATAAATATTAAGGGCATTATGCTAAGTGAAATATGTCAGATGGCAAAATATAAATATATAGGATTTAAAGTATATGTGGAATATATATTTTTAAAAAAACAAACTCATAGAGGCAGATAATAGATTGGTGGTTACCAGAGAAAAAGGGAGGTGGAGGGAGGAAAAAACGGGTAAAAGAAGTTAATTGTATGGTGACAGATGGAAACTAGACTTTTGGCAGTGAACATCATATAGATTATACAGTTGTCATATACAGTTACACAATTATGTATATCTGGGTTTAATATAATCTTATAAATCAATGTTAGCTCATTTAAAAATAAAATACAAACTCCACTTAAAACTCATTAAAGTTTCATTCTTATAAAAAATATTTGCCTGGACATGGTCTGAGTCTGCCTATTATGAGAACGGTTTGGGCAAATTTTGGAACAGTCTTGACTTGGGAGTTTGAAGTATATCTGGCTTTTTTGTTCACTTAGACAACTCTAAGATTAGGAAGGCATTGTAGGAGAAAGATGATGGGGTTTGAAGCCAGAGGTCTGAGTTCTAAAAATGTCTTCTTTTTCTCTGTGTGATCTGGGGAAATATTTCACTTGTCTGAATCTTAATTCTCTCAGGTATAGAAAGCAATTAATAATATTTGCTCGAAGGTTTGGAAGTAAAAGATTCTCCTGTGCTGAGAAAATTGAAAATACTAATTGGTGATATTTGTATCATCTTGAAGCCATTGACTCATTGGGGTGCAGCGGGGAAATCAATCCATTCACCCCTGCTCTCAATCCAGGTAATATCAAATGGGGTTCTGTTTGATGACATATGATGAAATTAGGGCAATATCCTCAAATGCAGATATCAGGCTGGGTAGGTGGAATTTTTTCACAAGAACCCATGTATGGCTTCTTAGACTCAAAGGAGTTTCATTAGTTCATTTATTCACTTGTGCATTCCATAAGCATTCTTTGAGCACTTACTAGATACAAGCATTGTACTAAGCATTGAAGAGTAAATCTGATAGGATATGCTCCTTGCTTTTATAGTCTAGTTAGAGGTAACAGTGGACTGAAACATACACAATAATTATAATATAAAAATATAAGTTTCATATTAGACAAATGCCTGAAGAATAAAGAAAGAACAGAGGAGGAAATTACAAATTCTGCCTGGTGCAGTGGGGAAAGGAAGGTTTCACAAACAATTATCTTAACTCTTTGACAAAAAAAGACTGAAAACAGTTGTGTGTGTGTGTGTGTGTGTGTGTGTGTGCTGGATTTTCAATGTATCCTAATGTGCTAACATAAAATTGGTCATATATGATTCCATTTTTATAAAATGCAAGGAGTGCCTCTGATCCCCTAAATACTCTATACTTTCCCTTTTTTTTGGAAGATGTATTCATTCTTCTAATGGATAGTATATTCTTTGAAGGCATTCATCAAGTTGTATAATGGTCAGGCTACTTAGTATATTCTAAGGTATAATATGTCAATAACTATAATTCTGTTTTTGACACGAATTATTTTCCCCTTGAGGTCCTCTCTCACATGGTTCAGTTCTCTCTACTAATTCTGGTCAGAATTTTTATGGCTGTGATTATCTGAGACTAGGATAAATTATCTCTGAGGTAGTTTATCTCTCCAAAGTGGTCCAAAGGGAACTAAAAAATATTCAAAAATCAATGTTCTTATGTAAGAGAAGTGAGAAGATAAACAAAATGGACGAACTGAAAACCTAGACTTCACTTTGCACTGCTGAAAATTAGTAATTTCTCAGTGGCGTTGGGGCTAGTTTTAATGGTTTACTCCTCCATTTACCAATATTCTCTGAAATAAAACCTACCAAAGCAGCTAACTGTTTGCAGAATCTATAAGAAAAACCAATAGATAGGTTTTGAGAAGTGTATCAAGAATCAGTAAAAGTACCTAAATTTATAAATATGTTTTGATAAGATTTTTTATTTAATATTTGTCCCTTTAATCTTCGGAGGATAGATTAAGCTAAGAGTTGCATCCTGAATGCCACAATGAGTCTATTTTTTTACGAGAATGGAAAAAGCAGACACATATAGATATCCAAAACAGACAAACCAAAAAGGAGGCTAATGACTCAACATTTTTGACACTTAACAGTGGATTGACTTGGTTTTAGTTCCAGGCATGGGCAAAGGTTCAAGTTGGATCTCATTTTATTCAAAGTGGTTTTCTCACCATCTTGAGTTACATCATGACAGTACTCCCACTACTATGCCTCAAATATCAAACACTTTGCCAATACTTTTATTGGATTAAAGAAAAGAGAGCTAGAGTAAACATGTTTTGATGCTGCAAGGAGCACATATCTTTTCATTACTAGTGCCCCTTATTCCTTATTTTTCTTGCTCTTTTGTTGATGTGAGGCTGAACTCAGACAAGATACACCTCTTTATTACCAGTTGTTTTTATAAAAAAAGAATCTGTAAAGGGCAAATACACTAATTTCATTCTCCAACCAACTTCCAACTAGGCCTAAACCAGTTTTGCTGCAAATACACTACCATTATTTTGTACAAAAGTTTTAGCCACTGTCCTTGAGAGTAGTCTGCAATTCTTAAAAACTGTACAGTCCCGGAAATACCTCAGTGTGGCATTCACATAAGGGAAGAAAAGTGGTTTCATCTTGTCTGAAAACCCTAAGATATTCTATCTACAAAGGCTACTTGATCTACCAGGCAGTAATGCTGATAGATTAAAGTCGTAAACTGTTCTTCCTTCCACAGTAATGTATGTTACCCATAAGATTTGGCCAGTTCCATAAAGTACACTTGGTGTGTTCCCATAAATCCCGGCCTCTGGACTGAGTTTTGATTAGCAAAAGTTCACTTGCACAGGAAAACAGAAAATGTGCCTATTGCAAAAATACTTATGGATGTGTTCATTTTTGCCTCAATAATGTCTTAAAGAACCCTCACTCTTCATCTCTGTTACACACATCTATGCTCAGTGTGAACCATGCCTTCAAAATGAAATGACAGAGTCTCTTTTTCATTCCATGGCATTAAGTGACCTGAACAAACCAATGCTCTTTCTTCTCTTCATAATAACTTACTTCCCTAAGGATGCCTTCAAACTGTTACTTAAAAGGTTTCCATGGCTGAATTTTTTTCAGGCTAGAGTAATTTAAGAGTCCTTTGTAAAGGTCACAGGCACAGAGACATGACAGCCGGTACACTTGATAGAAAAGGAGTTCTACTTAGGGTCAGATATTACTGCTTATGCCTGGAATTCAATAGATACTACATTGAGTTATTAGCAGTGCATCTCAGTAAAGACTGGCAGCATGATCATAATCACAAAAACATGCAGAGATTTGAATAAAAGAACACATAATACTTTAGGTGTTTCTGACAGTTTTTCGCCAAGTACTGTGCTGAATAAAATGAATCCAGTAAAGAAAACAGGACATAGGGTTCAATCAGTGATCAGTTATAATTATTTTCTGTGTGAGGTCTTGGAAGGCAAAGAATAGGATTCTACCAGAAGCATGTGCATGTCATTTCCTGCACAGTTATGCCCAAAAGGCCAAATGGTTTTTTGTTTTATTAGGAGATATAAGAGTTTGGTCCAATAATGAGCTTTAGTTCAAGAATGGGAAGCCATTATATATAGCTGTTCTCTTCTAAAGAAGCATTCTGAATATTATTATATTACTTACAAGTGCAGTGCCGTGACAAACTGGTCTCACAGTAATAAATCCTGGCAAAATCTAGAAAGTTGGACAAACAATGCTCTACTGGACTGTTTGTGTCTCAAAGCTGATCAGCTTCAGCCCTTATCTGTATCATGGCCACAGTCCTATATAATAAAAGCCTAATATACAAATTGACTGAATAGCAGAATGACTGCTGGAATGACTGGTGGAATGACCGGTCGCTATGCACATTGACAACAAGGATGCATATGCTTAATGCAGGAGCTGCCACCAGCCCACAGGGCCCAGGCCAGCCAACGTGGGTGCCAATGGGTACCCCCGATCACTCCACCAGTCACCCCACAGGTTGACCTTGATTGCTGGTCATATGTGGAGATACTACCCATGCACAAATTTTGTACATTGGGCCTCTAGTGTTACATAAATACCAGTTGTCTCTTTATTCAAGATATAAGGCTATATTTTCTTTCTTTAAATAGAAATGATATCATGAAAAGATTATATGTATATAAAAGTGGGAGTGGGTGGGAGGAGATGAAATGGGAGGAAGAAACTATTCCCTAATAAAGCCAATTCACACTTTAACTACATAATAAAACCATCTAAGAAATGTTTTAATCATTGCTTTTATTGGTCTTTGATTCAAGAATTTCTGTCTGCAGAATGATGCATTTGCTGTCGACCATCTACATGGAAATTAGTGATAAAAGCATCATTATGTCTACCAATCACATTACCTTCCAATATTGCTGATCAGAGTGTTAAAAGTCAATAGCAATTCTGGAATAATTATTATGTGACAAAAGGCGATATAACCAAAATGCTGAAATTCCAATGACTCTTCAAGAAAATGTTGAAGCCTGTCTACTAACATTTTCATAAAGAGAATAAAAGGAGACTGTGCTATAGTGGAATATTAAAAAAAAGGCATTTTAAGAAATGTCAATAAAAATATTTGCAAGAATATTTTGACAATATATCACCTAAATAACCCATAGATTGTATTTTCTAATTACTATGTCTTTAAGCTCCATAATATTATATTATATAGAAATACTAGAGGTCCAGTGCACAAAATTTGTGCATGGGGGGATGTCCCTCAGCCCAGTCTGCACCCTCTCCAATTTGGGACCTCTCAAGGGACATCTGACTGCCCTTTAGAACATCCCTCTCCCTCTCACAATCCAGGACTGTTGTCTCCCAACTTCTTGCCTGCCTGCCTTCCTGATTGCCCCTAATGGCTTCTGCCTGCCAGCCTGATCATCCCCTAACCACTCCTTGTAGCCTGATTGATGCCTAACTTCTCCCCTGCAAGCCTGTTTGCCTCTAACTGCCCTCCCCTGCAGACCTAGTCACACCCAACTGCTCTCCCCTACAGGCCTGGGTCACCCCCAACTGCCATTCCCTGCAGGCCCAGTCCCCCACAACTTCCCTCCTCTACCAACCTGGTCACCCTTAACTGCTCTCTCCTGCAGGCTTGATTGTTCCCAAATGCCCTGTTTTGCAGGCCTGGTCCCTTGCAACTGCCCTCCCCTGTTGGCCATCTTGTGTCCACATATGTGCAGGATCTTTGTCTACATCGGGGTAGCCATCTTTTGTGTGATGGTCAATCTGCATATTACTTTTTTATTAGATAGGATAGAAGCCTGGTGCATGGGTGAGGGCCACCTGGTTTGCCCTGAAAGGTGTCCCAGATCAGAGTAGGGGTCCCCTTGGGGCATGGAGCAGACTGGGTAAGGGGCCTGTGGTGGTTTTTCAGGCTGGCCACACCATCCGGCAACCCAAGCAGAGGCCCTGGTATCTGGGATTTATTTATCTTCTACAATTGAAACTTTGTAGCCTGCATCGGAGGCCAGGGCTGCAGAAGCTTGGCTTCTTCCATCTCCAGGGGCAACCCTAGCCTCCTGCTCTCTCCAGCTCCATGGCTGCCACCATTATTGCTGGGATTTATTTATCTTCTATAATTGAAACTTTGTAGCCTTGAGTGGAGGCCTGGGCCCGCCAGGGTGTGTGGAAAGCTTGGCTTCCTCAATTGTGGGGAAACCCAAGCCTCCCCACCTGCTCTCTCTGTGTTCACAGCCATCTTGATTGGGGTTAATTTGCATACCTACTCCTGATTAGCTGGTGGGCATGGATTGTGAGTGTAGCAGAGTGATGGTTAATTTGCATATTACTCTTTTATTAGATAGGATAATAAACAATAAAGCAGTGTAATTACTTAATAAGGCAAATCTATAAACTAATACAGAAAGCAGTTATCAAAAATCTTTAGTGAAATTTATTTGAAAGCTTTTTAAATTGATTTCATTACTGCACATAAGAAGTAATAAATATAACTAAGGAATAAATATTACTAATCTGCAATAATATGTGGGGAGGTTAAGATAGGTACCTTTCATTTTCTTTCCCAGTATGAAAAAATCAAAATAAATGGAATAATTTACCAACAATACAAAGCTTTGAAATTCAAATTGCTCTCAAATCCAGAGATATTTTTCCATATTATCAGGATGAAAGGTTGAAAATTGAGTTGGTTATTTGAAATGATTTAGCTGCTTGACACCAGTTATTTGGGACATGATGCACAGATAATAACTAAAATTCTACCAATGTATCCACAGGAAAGGTAATTCCAAGGCCTCTTCATCTACTAACATCTATATTCAGGTTTTCATATCTTAAGATGGCTAAATATGAGAAGACAATTCTACTTTCCACTTTTAGGATATAAGAAAAAAATATATAAGAGTATAGATGAGCAATTAGTTTTATCTTTGCTAGCTAACACCTTTCTTTTTACTTTTCCACACATTTTAAATCATATGGAAATCATTCCACTAACATGATATGAAATAAGAATACTCCCACACAACTGAATAAAAACTAAAGGCATAGGTGAAAAATATATTTGTCAAAAGAATATTCCAATAAAATAAAGGGCAATTGTTAACGTGACTAAAAGCCAAACTAACCTTTCTGAAAACATAGAGGCCACATGATTGATTCAGAAGACTACAATTGTATTTCTTTTCCTTTTGTTGAAACCATTCCTGAGCCATTCTAGAAGGGTAAACTGAACATTTTCAGGAAAATGAATCTCAGCACCTGTCATGGGGACCTGCTCCAAAATTTTTAATTTTTATTCCATGTAGTGGCCTAAAACTGGGGGTGGGGACCCAATGTATTGATTGTGACCTTACAGCTGTAAGAAAAATACTGGAAAATTATAGGCACAGTACAAACAGTAGGAAAATATGAAATTTTTCTAGAGGGAATATTTAATACCACATTCCAGAACATGAAGTGAGGAAATGAAAAGCCAGATACTTTTATGTTTCATCATGTAAATAGAAGGTAATATAAGCTGTGGTTGATAAATTTTCTGACATTCTCTATTGCATAAGAAACAGGATCCAAAAACATGAATTGGAATTTTTTTTTGCCTGGCTATAGACCTGTGCTGTCCAATATGGTAGTCACTAGCTAAACATGGTTGTTTAAATTTAAATTAAAGTTTATAAAATTAAAAATTTATTTCCTCAGTTATACTAGCCATGTTTCAAATGCTCAATAGCCACATGTGGTAGTGGCCATTATATTGAATAGCAAAAGTATAGAATATTTCTATCATTTAAGAAAGTTCTATTGGACAGTCTTGTTCTAAAGCATAGATTATTATCTCTAATATCTTACATTTGCATTGAGCAACTGCCTCAGAGACTGGTATCACTATTTGTATTTATATGTAGAAAAAGAAGTGAGTCAAAGAGGTCAAACAATGTGTCAAGGTGACACAGTAAATGGGATCTTGCAAAAAGCTGAGACTCTCACCTAGTTTTAAGCAGTCATCTGACTTCTATTACTAGTTAAGTATACTTTCACAGGGACTTCACAGTGATGGACACTTAAGACAGATCACTAATAAGTTTCTATTGTCTTAATGTTAAGCTCATTGATTCTTTTTTTAGCCACTTTCAGCCTCTCATAAACCTCTCAGAGGCAGTCTTCATGTCTATTGCAAGTTATTATTTTAAATATATTTTATTGATTTTTTTACAGAGAGGAAATGAGAGGGATGGAAAATTAGAAACATCAAGGAGAAAGAGACATCAATCAGTTGCCTCCTGCACACCTCCCACTGGAGATGTGCCCGAAACCAAGGTACATGCCCTTGACCAGAATCAACAGACCCAGCTCTGATCTGCTGATTGGGGCTGGCCATCCAGCCCCCACCCATGCTCAAATTCATGTCCTGGGCCTCTAATGTTTAATATTTGAATTAGCAGTAGGCGCCCGTGGCTTTGAATTTTTATACTTGTACTTGACCCCTCTTAGAGTCTTGGCCCCCTAAAAACATGCCTAGAGAGACTTTGCATCTTTCCGTTTTAAGGCTATAGCTCCTGAGAGTTTCTCTCTCAGACATAGACCACACTTTGCCTCCAGCTTTTGTCAAAATTGTCATTTGTGTTCCCACCAACTTATGGCTCCAGAGGCATCTGTTTCTGGCAAGCAGGTCTCAGCTGTGATGCCCTGGATTCCAGATATGAGGGGCAAATTTTTCCTGCGACCGCAGTTCTCTGCTGAGTCCAAGAAAAAGCATTAAGTTTTACTTTGTTTAGCTTTATTTTCTTTTTTTTAAAAGGGCATGACAACTTCCAAGGTCTCTACATGTCACAGCTAAAATTGGAAGTCTCATAGCAGAGGAGTACTTTAATAGATATTATTGGTAAGTTGCCTTTCAAAATTTTTTCATCAGTTTACATTCCCAGTTTCAGTAATTTACATTACATCAATAATGTATGCAATGACTTAAACATACTTATTTTTAAATATCTTGACATTCACACTTGCTAGGTTGACCTTGAGACAATAAGACAAACCCTACGAGAGTAGATTGGGAAGTCTCAAAAATAACATTTCACACTGCAAATGTATTTTTGCTATGTATTCACATATCTTTTAAAATTTTATTGTAGGGGTGATAGTTGTCTATTTTGATTTCCAGAGAAACTCATTAGTGAAGGTGAAATGGGTTGTGTTGTCATGTATTATAAGTTAAGCATTCCTCCAGTTTTGCTCTTTCTTAGTTAAAAATAATAATAATGAGCAAGAACACTAGTTTTGTTAAGAAATTGGTGGGTTTGCGTGTACCTGGACTTACACATATAAAATGTGTCAGAATTTTCCATAAGTTAATAAATCAAAATTGAAATGTGTGCCCTTGGTCTGGCTCCAGGAGAAAGCACAGCTCAGCCATTGTGTGCATGCTGCTGACTTCTACACAGGAAGTAATCCCAAATAGTTTCAAACTCTGCCTCTTTATTCTTTTTTAAAACAGAAATATTCTCCATTAGAATTTCTCTTAATTTCCTTGGTTATTGCCAGGAAAGTCATGAGTGCTTTTTCCCTATCTATTCTTCTGAGTAGATATGATGAAGTGGCAATGAGTAGATTTTCTCTTTCCCCACATGAATGCTATTTTTCCACACATGCTTTCTCTGTAAATGGAAAATACACTTCAAAATCCCATAAATGCTTTTGTAGCCAACCAATGGCAAACTCTGAGCAAACCAATAATCTTTCTGTTGAATACAACTCTTCAACCATTATTTTACCACATTGAAAAATTTATCCTGAAAATAGTCAGTCTTTTGTATAAAAGAGAATGGATGAAAGATAAGTTTAATATATATTTTAGGGTCAAAATGCAAAAAAAAAAAAATTAAGTCAAATTAATTTTGAATAAGCAAGCCATCTTAATTCAAACTTAATTAACTCCAAAGTAAAAGAAGAAAAGTCTATTTTAAAAGGTTACTTAATTATTGTTAAGAACCACAGTGTCATTTGTTCACTCACTCTGGTACAAATGTCTACTAATGGTAAAAGATTCTATATATTCTAAGAAAGGTCAAAAGATTCTCCATCTTTGTAAACAATAACTTATGGAAAGAAAATGAATATAAAGCAAAATCAAAGCTCTTATTGCTGTTTTGTTTTGTTAAGCTCTGTGCTCATCAAATACTGTCAGACATAATAAAATATGACTTAACTAAATGTTATCATCTAATGAAGTGGAAGATGAAAAAATAAAACAAGTCACACTAGATGCTGAGGTTGGTAAAAACTGAAGACATTATTTCATCTTTTCATGATAACATTTCTATAAGTAATGTTAAAAACTGTCTAATATTTAAGTTATTTTTAAAAATTAAGTTAGCTTCAGCTCCCGCTTAACCATGGAAGTTTATCTATCTTGTAGTTTAAGGCATCATTCAACACAAGTTAAAACTTTCATTGAGATACTGATCCAATTCTTTTAGATATTCATTATCTTGTACTAAAAACAATTTCAAGACCTAAGGATTTGAAGTAAGTAAACACACACACACACACACACACACACACAGAGAGAGAGAGAGAGAGAGAGAGAGAGAGAGAGAGAGAGAGAGAGAGAGAGAGATTATACAGCCAGTGAAAGTAAATTTAACTACCAAAATGAGAGCTTACTATATGGACATAAGGCCTTTCACTTCAAATCGCTCTGCTTTTGTTCTAACAGTTTCTGAGTGGGAAAATGTACTGAAATCGCCCACTTTACAGCTCTCTCTTTAAACCAGCATCCTAGGATTAGAAGATTCTTTTCTGATGTACAAATAGGCAACAACAGAGCATTTCCTACCTTCAGTCATAGGAATCACCCTCATTCTATTATCTTTCTTAAAGTTGAAGTTTCTTAAAAGGTTCTCATGCTGCTAAATTTATGCTTCAATATTTATCTCATCAAAACTGTAGCACCTATAACTTATGTGTCTTCTCTTATTTTCTTGGTTTGGATTGAAAATAGCATTCCAGAAAAAGCTCTCAATCTTAAAAAGTTAAAAATACTTATATATCATAACAGAAATAATTGAATATTAAATTCTAAATTTTAAACAAGAATCTTGCTGATAAGAATCTAGTCAATTTCATGATGATCTGGGATTAACAGTTTGTGAATTTAAGGAGTGGATATTAACTACTTTCAATAAGTGATATGTCAACTATATCACTGAGCTAGATCAAAGATTCAATTTATTCTGAGAAGACTAGGAAGAAGGGTAGGAAATGAAAAGGAATGGGGAGAGAAGTGGGAAATAGAGTTTATTTTTTTTAAAAATCTGCACTGAAAGATAATTTTTCCATTGCTTTTAGGAGAGTAGAAGGAAAGGAAGGAAGGGGAGAGAGACACACACACATCCATTGGTTACTTCCTATATCCACTCCAACCCAGATCAGGAATTGAACCTGCAATCCTTCAGTGCGTGGGCCAACACTCTAACCACTAGCAACACTGGCCAGGGCTAGAGTTAATTTTTTACTGTTGGAAGAATAGGCATTTTATATTTCAGATGAAATAGTTAGGTAGTGCTTGTACAACCAACTGATGTACCAGTAAAAATTATGATGGTGGCACCTTGTGAAGCTTATGAGCAGTAGGCCACCAACTCTTTCTGGAGACTCATTGCATCCTCTCATTTTCCTTGATCAATCTGACTACATGTCATCTCCTCCAATGATGAAGTATTGTTCACAAGCAATGCTTTATTTCCTTGGCCCTCTTTTTATCGATTTTGCTTTTTTGAGTTCTAGTAGTGGCACACCATAACAATTTGTACCTAAAGAAGTCTACACAGTTCAGTAGTCTGTTTTATGAAAATGCGATTTTCCTAGCCTGTTTGATACTATAAAACACAACATCTGGTACAATGAAATAGGGTTCAATGTAGAATAATAAGAGCTCAAGTTCCAATGCAAGAAGGCGCAGGGTCATGCCCCATCTCTACTGCGTTATAGGTGAGTGTTTTTAACAAAGTACTTATATTCTCTTAAGTCCTTGTTTTCTCATTGGCAAGTGAATATAATAATAGAACTTGCTTCATGAGTTTTGAGTCCATATGAAGTGAGCTCCTCCCCAAATAGTGCTTAACATAGAGCCTGGGATATAAAAGATACTGTGAATGTCACCATACAAGAAAGGCTGAGCAAATAACGCTGCAAATCTACTCTAACTGGAAGAAGTTGAACACAGTATCTATAGTTTGTTTAAAATGATCCCTTGGGAGTTTGATGAAAATTTTAAAATTAGTTAAAACTTGTAGGCTGGTATGCAGCTTTCTTGGTCCTGAAAGGCAATAGTACCTAAACATAATCCATTAGGCCTAAGTAGTCAGATAAACTCATGGTATTCTTAACATCAGTCATTATTAATTGAATTAAATATTAAAGCTGAGTTACATGCCCGGGACAGTTCCTGCTATTCAAGAGCTCTTAAGACTTTTATAAAAAAAAGGTCTAAAAACAGATGATTCATTTTGTGAACCTTTTTCTTATAGGCTGACATAATATAACAGATCTTTCTAAAAGTTCCCTTTTAGAATCATTGAGACTTGGCTTTTGACTATATACTATGACTCAGGGGAAAAAAAAGCTAAAGAATCAGTAATTATTTTCTAGCCAATTACTTCTTGCTAATTTTGAATGAACCCACATTTCTACAAGAAAGTATGACTTGGAATTTAAATGATGTCTGTTAAGTGATGCAAATATTCCTCAAGTTATTGGGCTCAATGTTTCAGTTTTGTTCTTTGTGATCTCCTATAGTTGCATGATGTAGTCATGTAGGGTCAAAGCAGATTAGTTACTTTTCATAGCAGTCATTCATTCATTTGTCATCCTTTGTTTATGGCTATCCAACTGGGCTCTGACACAGAGCACTGACATTTATTTGTACCAGTCAGCAGATGACACAAGAAGAAATTAAACACTAAGTTGTAAATTGTCTCTTTGTTCATAAGTCTGGTAGAAATTTGATAGTGATATTATCAATAGTTAAAAATAACTGTTTAAGATAAAATGTGTGAATTACACATGGCTTTCAATAACCTATTCTTTCCTGTTTCTTCTTTACAACTGAATATCAAGATTTGGCTATAAATAACTCTCCAGATATAAGGCTAAAACTGCCAATCAACATTCTCTGCACTGTTTTATGTGTTCCTGGATGAGCGCCTTCCTATTTTTTTCTGGAAAGGAAATGAGTCTACCATGCCTTATGCTAGGTATTTCAATATTAACTTCTTTTACTCAGGACATTCTAGTTTGACATTTACAAAGTCATAGCTGTTAGTTGACATATAAAAATCTATGTAATATATTGATAATATCACCAAGAAATTTCTTTAAAATGAGTTATATTCCAAAGTGGTGATTCTCAAAATGGTGCAATTGCCACTCAAAGGAGACAAAATAAGCAATCTTTAAATACCTCCGTGGTCGCCTATGAAAGGCCCTGCAGTGTCCCAGTGTTTTATACCCATATTGAAGATCCAAGAGTAACATTTAGCCTAATCCCTCTTGTACTGCTCCTTCCATCTCGCTTCCTGGTTGACAAGGGAGCATCCTGGGCTTGAACTTCCCTTGCCCAAAATGAAAAAGAAACCATGGACTAGCTACGTGGGTCATTATTGTAGGACCTTGAATGAGTGAAGTTAAAATTGGCAATAGCCATTAAGATGTAAGCTCAAATCATTTCACTCTTCATCTCTAATTTAATAAAAAGTCTAACTCAGACTGCTCAATTATTTATCCAGGTGTATTTCCCTGCATTGTTGCCTGGCTTCAATGAGGTTGTTATAAATCATAGCACTATTGGTAGTCTTATTGCATTGCTTGTGAGGCTAGGGTCATAAACTGGAGAAGATTTTGCTGATCCCAAAAGGTTTTCTGAAATAGCTCTGTGATCATAATAAGAAGTAATGATTGGTAAGAAGCAGTTTCTCAAGGCAATGGTTAAGAGAGAGTTGAGAATATTAGTCCATTGGCCCAGGGCTGGCTTCAAGGGCAGGCAAACTGTGAAGTCATACAGGTGTTCAGGAGGGTCTCAGCCTTGATTTAATGTTCTATTATTGCCATCTTAAGATTCTGAATACTGTTGCTTTGAACTCATGCTTTTAGTAAAATCAAATAGAATAATGGAACATGAGTAGGAGCACAGAAGACACATACAATATGCATGATATTATGATTCCTTGTTGCCCCATTTTTATATAGTATCCACTGTGGCCCATGAGCACAACATTCAGGTAGATCCATGATGCACAGGAGATCACTGAGACTCAAAGCAAACGCAAGGCAAGTGTTTTAGGTCGATGTCTGAAAAGAGTCTGAGTGTGGCAGTCTGATAAAACTGAGAGGCCATGCTTTCCTTTGAAAGAAATTTTGTCGGGTGCAATAAAAGACAGTGAAGTTCTAAGGAACACAAACTCTATTATGTCCTTTCTTACTCATGTTACTTTCCTATATTATATTTCAATCACATATGCTAAAAATTATGACTTAAAGGAAAGAGAAAGATGGAGTGATCTATAGTTACTTTTCCTTTCAGTCCTTCCTTACCCATCTGTATGCTGAAGGTAGACAATGTTGGTAGAATATATCAACACTGAAAAGTGAAATAAAAAGGGCAGTTAAGTTTAGTATTCTGCAGTATTTCCACTCTTCTGGTAAGAACAAAATACATATGCATATATGAGCTACAAAATACAAATGCATAATTTTGATAATTCTATATATGAGTTAAATGCTTTTATATTTGTAACTAAATAGGAATACACAATATAAAAATGAATGGTAAAATGTATGCTAATAACTTAAATTTTAATTTTTTCATTATGTATAATGGCATTAAATAAAAAACTAAAACACACAAACACCATGATAATTCAAGAAAGACTGTGGGAGGAAGGAAAAGCTTTATATTTTAGTACCTCTAATAGTATGCTTTTCTTTTCTGTATTTTCATTTTATTGTGGGTCCTACAAATTATGTAGCAGGTTCTGGTTGCTCTAGTTCTGTCTGCTTCTTGACATTGCTAAGTCATTAACCGATGTGGGTTGGGAAGAAGGTAAGAGGAAGTGAGGCACAGAGGAATCTTCAAGCCCCTTCCTGCCTGAGACCCTGTGGACTCTCTTCTTTATTGGTTTAATAAAAAGGTTTTTTCTTGCCTTATTCTGAAATTATTTTAATAAGAGTGGTTTCTCTCAGTTTCTTAGCCAAAGAATGGTTCTGATATTCCTCTTTTGTTTCTGATTTTTTAAATACACATGACTCTTGGTTGAACTCGTTACTATTGTTGCTTCCTATATGCTAAGTTCCAGAGTTCATATTCAATCATCTACCTTCAAAACCAAGTCCTTTTCATTCCATTTTTAATCCCATAATTTGTGGTCACTAAAAATATTTTACACATATCTTGCAGAGTTCACTACTCTCTTCTTTTTTTCTTGTGCCCCAATTTCTTTCTCATTTATTCCTAGATGCACATAATTGCAGTCAGGATCTTGGTCTCTGTAGATGTACCACTGTTTGCTTCTAAGACCAAGAGAGAGAGAGAGAGTCACATTGCTAATGGTCTTTAAAATTCTCATTAAAAAGCTATAACCAACTCGCCAAGACGCCTTAACCAATTGGCCAAGATATCAATACTGTTTTACCCCTGTCTTCAATTCTAAGATTCTTCCTCTCCTTTAAATAAAACTTCTGATTTTAACAGAACCTCTGCCTTGCTTTTTCAATTTCTTTGTTTCCTAAAATCACTTATTCTGATTCCTGGTGTCATAATACTAAGATCTAAATCTTGTTCTGATTTTCTTTACTTATATCCTAACAGAAGCTTTACTAGTAAAATATCAGGACAGACTTCATGCCTGGTCCCTGCAGGTATGCCCTGTCCCATTTCTAACATACTCTCAATGTGTCAGGAATACCAAGTTACTTGTCGTTCTTCAAATGTGCCTTATGTCTCATCCCCCATACTTTTCTCTTCTTTCTACGATATCTTCCCTGTTTTTTCACCTAGATAAGTGCTTTTCAGGCCTTCGGTGTTATTTTCAGACATTAGCCCTATTGGAAGCCTTTTCCTTTTCTGTTTCTTCACAAGGGCACCACTCTCATTAGCACATACTGTTATATCAGAACCAAATGTTTATATGATTGTGATGTCCTCCAGGGCAGGGATGTATCTTATTATTTGCTGCAAGTTACATAATCCTGGGCATATGGCTTTTTTTTTTTTAGCCTAAATTCAAATGAACTGGATTAGATGTGTTTTAGTTTAATATGTGATATTCTTCCTGATATTATTGTTGTGGTCCTAATCCAGACAATACCAATACATGTATATAAATTAAATACAGCAGCATTATTCTCCTAGGATTTTTGAAGTCATAGAATCTTAGAATTGGACAAAATATCTTACTACAGTTCGATACACAACTCCTCTTCATGAAGTTTTGGCTACTAGTATACTTTTTTATGTATAATTTCATTTCATTTCATTCATTTAACTAGGGAAAGGGATGATTGAAGAGGAAATCATTCCACACATTTCCTTCCTACCCAAAGCCAATCGCTAGTTTAAATTCTCTTTTCCCGGAGCCTATTGCAATCAGGGGTGAGCTACTCACGTCAGAGTAGGACAAGGATCATCAGACACTTTTGTTATGCCTAGATTGGACAAATCCTTTTCCAAGAATATCTCAAAAAAGACCCCCAAAACTTTCTAGGTATTCAAGAGTTCTGTTTTTAGGTCAGCTTAAGATAAACCTTTTAGAGAGCAGTTTTTAGTCCTCTTCATGAGGTTTAGCTAGAATTTTGATTTCTTGGTACTCTTGATTTTCCTCATTGGGTAAGTTAACTGCCTGAGTTATTATTTTTATTAGTGTCTTGCGTCAATTACATGATTGACGTTTGTTCTTTTTAGAGTAGAACAAGTACACTGGATTCCAAGAATCTGGCTAAGTTCTATTAGGCTTGCAGCGCTCAGACTTATAAGTACCACCATTTGTTGCCGTGGCTTTGTGCCCACTGTGATAGCTAAAGCAATACATACTTCCTACTCCTGAAGCCACCAAGCATGCCCAAGGGTCATTAGGGTTGCTCTGTGTTCCTCCTCTAACATAGGAAGTGCTACATCAGTGAGCCAGGATGGTGAAGGCTTTGATTGTTTTTTTTTTTTTTTTCAAAAGTTTTCTGATATCAGTATCTCCATGTATATCTGTCACATCTACATATACACATAGAGCCATATGTAGAACTTCAGCCCTTTGGTGGTCGTGAAAGCCATCTTCCATGGTCAATTAGGAGATTGGCCATGTGCCCATATATCTAGGTGACCTGATCCGATAAACAGGGCTGGGCAGAACCAGACATATGAGTTTTCCTTAATGGGCTGCTACTAGCTTTCTATGAGGTTCAAGAGCCTCTAACCTGTTCTGTTCTCTTTCTACTGATCCCCTGTACTGCTGAAATAGACAATCCCCGACTTATTTTGTCAAATTATTTTCAGAGTCAGAAGAAAAAAATATACGAAGAGTTAAAAATGTCATGAAAGTAAAAAAGTATTGTGTTCGTTTTTCTTTCCTCACTGAGAGTCAGGTATTTAAGTCCCTTTGCATTATAAGCTGATTAGCAAGTGATAGATGGATGGAGGTGTCTAGCAAGAAGAAAAGATGAACTAAATAGTGTGAAGTTGTTTCTCAATGTACTGATTTAGACCTCTCTAAGTCAGGGAGACCCTTTATTGGGTCTGGAATGTTTCTGAGAAGATGGATTGCTAAATTATAAAACTAGAACAATGAAATAAAGAGTCTTTTCACTTATGATTTGATACTGGATTGCTTCCTCCCCATTTTGTCCTTTAAGAGTCAGAATTACCCCACAGTGCATAATTGCTTTTGGCTAAGTTCTATTAGGCCTGCGGCACTCAGACTTATATTTAAGTACCACCATTTGTGGCCGTGGCTTTGTGCCCACTATGATAGCTAAAGCAACACATACTTCCTGCTCCTGAAGTCACCAAACATGTACAGGCTGCCCAGAGGTCATGAGGGTTGCTCTGTGTTCCTCCCCTAACATAGCAAGTGCTACATCAGTGAGCCAGGATGGCGAAGGCTTTGATTGTTTTTTATTTTTAATGCTCCTTCTAGGCTCCAGACTCACTGGAGTCATCCTGACACAAAATGCCTTGCCCAGCACAATGGGATGCCCTTTACCTAGTACAAGAGTGAGCCTCACAAAGGTGCTGCCTTCCCCCTAAAACAAACAACGGAAATGCATCAAGAGAGCTCAGCTGCAGACAGAATGCACATCTTGAAGCAGAAGCCACTACGGGATTCCTCAGATGAAAGCTGATTTCAATGAACATTGTGTTTCAAAGCCCGCTTCCTCTTGCTCTGTAAGAGCTGCAGAACGAACATCCCACTTGCGTCTGCTGACACAAAGAATGCTGCAGCGGGGAGATCTTATCAAGCCTTCCTGTGCCACAGTAACAGAGCTCCGGTTGTGTCTTGTAAGAATTGCTCATTGTTTCACGGGACGACTGGCTCCTTTGGGTGGGATCTGATGGCATCTCATGGCGTGGAGGTAGGTGGTGCTGGGAGGTCAGCCAACCACGTGACCCAGCCTGCTGGCTTCAGGGAAGTCAGATAGAGGAGCAAACGTCACCCAGGTCTGTTGAAGAACTAACCGTTTCAAATTAAAATATTAAGAGACACATGTGTTGTTTCCTAACTAGCATCTTCAACTGCACAAGTTAAGAACAAAAATTAGAAGAGATAGTCAGGGTTTTTCTTTTAATCAATTCACTCAAATTTTTTATGACAAAATTAAAAAAGAACAAAGGAAAAATTTATTGATTTAAAACCATCTCTGGAGAATTTAGATGCCAATAAAGAAAAGTTTAGTCTGGCTGGTGCTGCTCAGTGGTTGAGCTTTGACTCAGGAACCAAGAGATCACTGGTTTGATTCCTGGTCAGGACATATGCCCGGGTTGCAAGCTCATTCCCCAGTAGGGGGCATGCAGGAGCTAGCCAATCGATGGTTCTCTCTCACTAATGTTTCTATCTCTCTGTCTCACAACCTACCTCTATCTAAAATCAATAAAAACATTTTATAAAAAAGAAAACTGTAGCATTTATGACATAAATCTGAAAAATATGTATTTGTTTTAGGAGTATAAACTTCAGGTTTAAAATCATCACATTTATATGTAAGAGTGAAAGGTAATAATATTGGATTAATTAAATTTGGCCTATTCTAAATAACACCTCATTTGCTTAGAAAGTTCATGGCTTTTCAGTTTTAGCCTTTTCTAAAAGTAAAATTAATGGTTATTTAATCATCTATGTGGAGAGTGGATTTGGGTTTTCTATTTTTTCCTCTTCTTTCTAAAAGCTTGCTGCAGTAATTGGTACATATGAGAAATATGTAACTGTCAGTAAGATATGCCAAGAAAAAAAAGGTGACCATGAGTTCTCCAAAGGACTATTGCCTTCTATATTTCCATGTAGTACTTTTCTGAAATGCCTTTTGTCCTAAATATACCCATATTCCATTATTTCAACAACAACAACAACAAAAACACAAGAATTCTCCTATTGCTCAATACAGGTTTTAAGGATCAAGTTATTACCAAAATACCATCTCTCTTCTTAACATATTTATTATTGAAATAATCAAATGTTGTACTTAGTTATGTATAAATTTTATTTCTCTCATTGAACTATAAGCATCTTGAGAAAAGAAGCTTAATCATATTGATTTCCTGTCTCCATTGCCAAACTCAATGTCTTATACATATTAGTGTTTACTAAATATTTATTGGGTGGATGGATGCATGCATGATAGACAGATGGGTGAGTAGATAATTGGCCGATTATGCTGCAGTACCCACAATTAAAAATGGACATTCGATTGTGGTTGTCTATGTGGTTCTTGGCATGACTGACTACACCTGTTAATCTTCCAGGCCTGTATTATCCCACTCTTAGGTACATAGAATAGAGTTTTGTGGGTTTTTTTTAAAAATCACATCGTCCAACTCCTTTAATTTACAATTGAAGAAATGAGATTCAGAGAGAGAATCTGATTTATTCATAGTCCCCCGTTAAGTAAGTGCCAGATCTGGGTTAAAATCTATATCTCTTGCTTTTCAGTCAAATGCCCACTACATTAGGTTGCTTTACATGACTCATATTTAGAAGCTGACAGGGACCCCATGGAGCAATCTGTCACTCCTCACTTATCTAAACAAAGAGAGAAAATTAGGCTAGAGTAAAATTAGGGAAAGGAGCCACTCTGGGGTTGCTGAATTCCTATGTGGAGGGTGCGGAAGAAAGGTAAGAATAAGAATGACTCATCTTTATGTAGGCTGATGTCATTCCATGTTTCTCTAAGAATATGCCATATTCAAAATTCAGTGGGTAGTGTCCTATTCTCTCCCTAGTCTCCTAGACTAGTTCTGCTTTTCTGAATGATGCCCAGCCACACTGCATCTAAATGCTTATGATTGACTTCTACTTAAAATGCTGTTCATTAAGAATGCAACCTTTTAAGTTTAAACTATTTTATAATAAACATATAACAACACAGATGAGCCTCAAAATAATTATGCTAAGCGAAATAAGCCAGGCAAAAAAAGAGCACATACTGCATGATTCTGTTTATACAAAACTCTAGAAAATGCAAACTATTTTTGGGTAAGTAAGAAAAAGCACATCAGTGGGTGCCTTGGAGGTGGAAAGAAGAGGCAGGGGGAAGGGGGTTAGAAAGAGAAAGTAGTCAACTTTTGAGGTTAACAAATATCTGAATATCTTCACTCTTCTGAATATAGTGATAGTTTCATGGCTGTATGCATATGTCAACGTTTATCAAATTAAGTATGTGCACTTTACTGCATGTCAGTTACACATCAATAAAATCGGTTTGTGTTTTTTTAAGGGATATAACCTTTTAAAATTCAACCAAAATACTGCAATAGTCAGGGTTCAATGACAGAAGCACGAACACTACAATGTCTATACCTATATGTCATGTAGATATAGGAATTTGACCTTATATAATTATGATGAATGGTTAGGTCATGTCTGTAAGGTTGTTCCCATATCTGATGCTGGAGCTTGAAGTCCAAAGACAGAGTGTCAGAAACAGAAAATGGATGTAAAATGAGGAAGAGCCAGACCAAGCTGGAACCCACAAGCACAAGGACAGACTGAAACTTGTCATAGTTCTGAATGAATCTGACTTTGATTGCATGGCTGACCTGAAGAAGCAGGCCCTTCATCAGAGAGCGAAACACACACACCTGGCCATAGGATTGGAGGAGTTGGAGGAGGGTTTAGGGAAGTGGAGCCGTTACAGACCCAGCTGCTGCCCCAGGCAGAAGGTGAGACAGCAAAGAGGCAACATGTATGAGCTATAAAATTGCTGCTGCTTCACTCCCCCCTCCAAATGCTGCACAAGAGTGTCTTCTGTGGCCCGCTCTAACCAGAAATTCCTGTCACTGACATTTAAGGTACAATTGGACCTTCTGCATTATTTGGTGGCAGAGCTGCTATCCCAGCAGCCTGGACTTCTTAAAGGGCTCCCTCTCATTCTGGGCCCTACTCAGACTGGCTAGGTTTTTGGATCATTCAGTAAATGGGTCAGAAAGGCTACTCAACATGCCTTATACCAGACCCCTAAACGTTTCACTGAGGTTTGAGGTCCCTGATTTTTTATGTAATTTGTTTCCCACCCTCTGGCAGGCAAACATAGATATGTCGCTACTTTCTGCACATCCGGTGCAGGAATCAGAGAAACTGGAGAAGAGCTCAGAGAAGATGAAGCCTTGCAAGCAGCCACTGTCTCACACCTGTGGGGACAGCCAGCGTGAGTGAGCTCAAATACAGCTGCTGCTTGGCTTCTACCCTCCACGTTTCCTACAATCATCTTTCTTATCACCCACCTTACCCAGAAGTACACAGAAACAGGAATTCTGGGAAACGGAGCTCATCCTAGCCAAGCCAACACATCACAAAACTACCATAGTATAATTTATAGTAGATTATTATAGGGCAGATAATTCATTTTTTTTTAAAAAAGTAGTAGATGCCTATCCTGGCATGAGCTCCTTTCCTGAAGAATCTACCTGACAAAATACCATCTCTCACCTACAAAACCTTGAGTCCATAGTGTATATGTGTGTTCTGGTCCTGGGGAGATGATCAAAAGAGAGCTAATTCTAGAGTTACGTATTATTTTTTTAAATAAATAACTGCTTAACAGTGTGAAAACGTTTTCACGGTTTGAGTCTACTTATCAATTGCTTTTCCAGAGAGACTGAAATTCATTTAGGTTTGAGTTTTCTTTCTTTCTTTTTTTTTTTTAATACCTAGCCTTCAAAGAATTAGAATTTGCTTTTGAGGTAGAAAATGTGCTGCAGGCGAAGGCAGGCAGTGCAACATGCTCTTGCATTGTAATGGAAAGACAGCCTCAGAATTTGCTGTCTGGGGACCTGGCGTGCTGCTCGTCCTGCTGCCGCTGCGGGAAGGGGCATTGTGGCGGCAGAATGGGCTGTCCCAGAAACAGAAAGCATCCCCGTCTGTGGAGCTGCTCGATGGCAACCCTCTTTTCTTGTGTTTCTGAAGTCTATCTTCTAAGAGAGGGCTGACATCCACTTCCGCTTTTATCATCTGAGGCTGCAGTTCTCTCAGAAAATGGCAAGGATGGAGGGTGTATGTGCTGAGTGAATGTCAGGATGATAAGCTTCGCACTGATGGAAAGGACAAAATTCACAACAGAGAGCAGCTAACGGAAGAGAAAGAACAAATGAGACCAAGGGGAAAACGGTTTTCAAATTGACCCTTCCTTATCGCAACCCAATTTGTGACTTCCTGATGAAGACATTTGTCCACCCAAAAGTGTTGGTGCCTCTAAAAATTCCTGTCACAGGATAAAACTGTCAGCACCTGCCTCAGACTCAGGAGTCGGGAAAGACCACAAGCAGGAAAGAGACTTAAATGCACAGTGTAAGCATTTTAGTGACAAAATTTGTTCTCTTAGTTAATTTGTTGAATTGAAGGGTTGCAAAAGAGGTACAGTATATGGCGTCTTTAAATAGTATTGGCTGAATATTCATTTAACAAAAATAATTGGATGATTGACTAAGTAAGAAGAATCACATTTGCTCTTTTACAGGCATTTGGCATATATTTGGTCTTATCCCAAAAGCAGTTTGATTCTCTCCATCCCCCTCCCCCCATTTTGGTCCTTGCTGCTTTAAAATCTCAGGTAAAGTTGATCCTTAGCATGAGAGTGTGTTAGGATCACAATGGACAGAGACCCTGAACAACAGAACAAAGAAGGGAGGGACACAGAACAGCATGGGGTGGGGGGAATCATGGAAATTTTCCACCCATGGACTAGATACACCCTCAGCAAACAAAACTTCTGAGCTAATGCTTTATTTTATAAAAATGTGATAAAACACTTGATAAGTCCTGAGAGGACAAGCAGTAGTTTTGTTCCGTGTGTTTTTTTAATCCACCAAAATCCACATGCAGAACTGTTGAAGGGAAAAACCTTTGGTCATATCTGTTTCCGGAGCCTCAGACGTGTGAGTGGCTGTCAAAAATGAGAGGCTGTGTGTCAGCAGCTATGATCCCCCATCGGCCCTGTTCTGGCCGTGTCCTCTGCCACCACTAACTGGCCAGCTCTGGCAGGAGGCTGCCGGCTGGGTTGCTGCAGGCATGTCTCTCTGGCTGTCCCCCAGCTCTGCAGTGTGCTCTGCATCACTCAGGAGAAGTCAGCGTGAGGCAGAGGCAAACCCCTCGTGAGCTTTGTTCCTTCATCACCAGGGGTCTGTAATGGGAGCCAAATGACTGATGTCCCCTGAGAATACTGCCCTGTGCTTACCTCCTCTCTGAACAACTTTGTAAAAAAAAAAAAAGTCTGCATATTTTTGTGATCACGATACTAAAATAGAATTGCTTCATTTTTAGCATGAAAATGTAGTATGAAGTCCTTAATATTAAGCACTTGAATGTGCCAAATATGATCTTAAAAATCTGGCTCTTAGATAAACAGCCTTTTCCCTAAAAATGATGTAACCCTTCTCTTCCATTTTCTTTGGTACATATTTGACTTTCAACTGCTAGGCCCAAGAACAGCATGAGGTTTATTTGTGGCCCAGTGTGATATGTGACTTTGGTGCTTTTCAGCTTTCACAGAGATGTTACACACAAGTAATCTCAATCAGCTCTCTCATAACCCTGTGACATGGGTAGAGTTGATGGTATTTGTACTACCATTTCTCAGAGAAGAAAAGGAGAGTAACACTAGAGGCCTGGTGCATGAAATTTGTTCACAGAGAGGTGGAGTGTGTCCATCAGCCCAGCCTGCACCCTGTCCAATCTAGGACCCCTCAAAGGATGTCCAACTGCCCGTTCAGTCCAATCCAGATGAGACCGGGCCTAAATGGACAGTCAGACATTCTTCTCCCAATCCAGGACTGCTGATTCCCAACCACCAGCCTGCCTGCCTGTCTGATTGTCCCTAACTGCTTCTGCCTGCCAGCCTGATCACCCACTAATCACTCCCCTGCCAGCCTGATTGATGTCTAACTGCTCTCCTGCTGGCACAATTGTTCCTAATTGCCCTCCCCTATAGGCCTGGTCCCTATCAACTGCCCTCCCTGCAGGCCCTCCGCCCCCGCCCCAACTGCCCTTCCCTGTAGGCCTGGTGCTCCCCGCAACTTCCCTCCCTTGCAGGCTTGGTTCTCCCCAACTGCCCTCCCCTGCAGGCCTGGTCCCCCCCCAACTGCCATCCCCTGCAGGCCTGGTTGCACCCAGCTGTCTTCCCCTGCTGGCCATCTTGTGGTGGTCCTCTTGTGTCCACATGGGGGCAGCCATTTTTGACCACATGGGGGCAGCCATCTTGTGTGTTTGAGTAATGGTCAATTTGCGTATTACTCTTTTCTTAGATAGGATAGCCAAGCTCACTCTGCGCTTCAGTGATTGAAGTATATTACAACAGAGTCATCTATCTAGAGTTATGTTTTTTTTTAAATATATTTTTATTGACTTCAGAGATGAAAGAAAAGAGAGAGAGAGAGAGAGAGAGAGAGAGAGAGAGAGAGAGAGAGAGAGATGCATCAACAATGAGAGAGAATCACTGATTGGCTGCCTCCTGCACACCCCTACTGGGGATTGAGTCCAAAACCTGGGCATGTGCCCTTGACCAGAATCCAACCCAAGACCTTTCAGTCGTCAGGCTGACTCTCTATCCACTAAGTCAAATCAGCTAGGGCTAGAGATTTTTGTTTTTAAATCTATTTCATCACACCAAGCCATCTATATGAAGGAAAGATGCATACATTTTTATAATTGAACATTCCAGTTAAGTATTTGCAAAATTATAGCCACAATTATAGCCATGGTTTGCTGATCTGAGTAGGTATCAACTTTTTTGATAGTTCCATATTCTCTTTTTCTATCACCATTATCATTTTTTCCCTATCCATCATCCCCTCTGTAACACTCATAAAAGTAATAACATTCTCTTCTATCTCTCCTTTCTTCTTTCCACTCCTGTCTCTCTTTATCTTTTTTCTCTCCCTATTTATCCTTCTTGCTTTTCCAATTTCTTTCAGCATCTCCTCAGGTGAGAATTATAAAAAAGAAATTGTTATTACAATTTTGAGCTTAGTTCTCATATATTCCAGGCATGTGTTGCTTTCAGTACCCAAAGAGCAAGGAAGACAGAGATAGAGAGAGAAATAGATAGAGGTAGAGATGAGATAGAGATAGAGATAGAGGTAGAGATAGAGATAGAGATAGAGATAGAGATAGTGATAGATAGATATCATTGATCAGTTGAAACCCGAAACCCAGGTTTGTGCCCTGATTGGCAACTTTTTCTGTACACAGGAGGAAGCTCAACAAAATGAGTTACTCCAGCCAGCATAACAATATCTTATAATTTCTATGGATCTCTGTTTTTATATTTGCAATTTTTTTTTTGCTAGAATAATTATTTTCCTGCAGGAATGAAGAATAGAAAATGGCAACTGTAATCTTTGAGCTAATTTTTAAAAAAAGTATATGATTAAACAGTTGAGAGCTACTTAATTTATACATTTTCTTATTTTAAGTTATAGATGCAGTAATCAAACACAGATCTACTTTTTTGTCTTTAGTCAAATATTTAGTGATTTTGTTTTTATAGTTGTTTCCATTAGCCTCATCAATAAGCCATTTTTAATATGAAATGCCAAGACAGATTATCCAAAATATAGGGAAAAATTAGAATTTTGAGATGGTCCCCTCTTCACCATTATTATCTGACAATTTTTCATATTGATATTATTTTAAACTAAAATCTAATAGCCAACAGAACAACAAGCAAAGGGATAAAAAGATAAGGTGGTCATTCTAGAACTCTTTTTTTGTTTGTTTGTTTTCATAGTCAAGCTAAGGGTCCCAGTGTACTGCCTGGAAATGAACTGCATTCAGATCATATCTACAAAGGTTTCCCCTAGGATGAAGCCCTTATTTAGCTAAACCCATGGTCTGTAGACGCAGCTGCAAAATCAGCAAATATCATTCATCATTTCTACTTCTGTACTTCTATCACCAACAAAATTATAGAAACCTATATTTTTAGTAAATTTTAATTACAAGTTTAATTTGACATTTATTTATTTATTTAAAATGCAGTTTACTGAACTGATTATACAAATCTAAAAGGTTTCTAAAGATAGAAGTAAACTTTCATCAGGGATAAATAGGATTTGCAAAAGAAGATAGCCTGTCAGAAAAAAAAGGAAGGAAGGAAGGAAGGAAGGAAGGAAGGAAGGAAGGAAGGAAGGAAGGAAAGAAAGAAAGAAAGAAAGAAAGAAAGAAAGAAAGAAAGAAAGAAAGAAAGAAAGAAAGAAAGAAAATCAGGCTTCCAGGCTCTTTTACCTTTAATTTGAAAATGAGTATCATGAAGGATGACTTTAGACACCTATTGAAAAATGCATATCAAGCAACAGATGTATAATTTATGGAACTGATTACTTTAAGCAGAGAAGCTTCAAAATGAGTATTTGCAACTCAGGTTGTTCTCATGAGGCAAACATATGCTAATTATTCAGAACTGAGGCCTGATCATGAAATATACAACATAAAGAAAAAGACACTTAAAAGTGTTTGAGAAGTATTCTACCACTCTCAGAAATATTTACTTACCTTTTTTTTTTTTTTGTAAAAAGAGATCAGATGGCGTCACTACCCTTGAAAACTTCAATAGGTAATGAGATTTGAACTGTAAAGTTCTTTTATGAAACTGTGGTGGACATTCCTGTGGTGCTGAATCCAAGCTTTGCTGGCTCAGTGGATGGAAGCAATAGCCAGAGCTGATAAATGTCCTCTCAGCTAGACTCAATACATGAAGAGGACAATGGCCTATTTCTTTTATGAAATAGAGCCACAAGAGACTCAAGACCAAAAGCCTAACATTGAAGATTTATAACACAGAATTAGTACTGTCAGACTTACATTATGTCCAAAAGAACTGGTTTGTAAAAGCCAAGTCATGTGTTGTCAGCAGCCTGAGGTATGCAAGGAAATTCTCCCATGAAGGCAGTCCCTTGCAAAAAATGTCCTGAAATGGAATCTGATACCTGTTAGTACAAAAGTGCCTTGAATGTTTTTAAACTGGTAGGAGGAGAGCATGGGAGAAGGGCTGTCTCTAAAGTAACTAGAGCCCTTCAATCACATGCAGAAACTGCTGATTAAAAAATACACACACAAAAAAACAAAAAATACCAAAAAAGTACAGATAAAATGTCACAGCAAATCAAGTTTGAGCATACTAAGCCAAGTTTTCACTCCTGTAAGAACAAGGAGTTTCAAGGAGAGATATTCTAGGCTTTTCAAATGTTTTACAAAGAGCATCTTATTTCCTTGTTTGTTTAGTGTTCACTTTAATGTCTCCTTTAAAAGAGATAAGGTTTCTCTCATTTAAAAAGAGAAATAATCTTCAAGTGGAGAATGCACAAGAATACATAAGAGCACTTTATACGTGAATTAACTACTAGTTACAAGCAGTAGCAACTTACATGTTTCTCAAAAATATAATTTTGAGTAAAAACAAGTCACAGAATAAAAGCTTAATATTCTAAGTGTATAGTCGTCCAGTCATCCGTTCAACCAATCAAAGCGTACCATGCTAATGATATGCTAAGGCCACTCAACTGCTCTTTATGGCATGCACTGACCACTAGGGGGCAGATGCTCTGACTGGTAAGTTAGCTTGCTGCTGGGGTCCAGTGATCCGGACTGAGCAAGATGGGCTGAACATGCCCTGAAGCCCTCCTGTGATCCCTCCGGATCTGGCCAATCTCCCACGTCCCTTCCAGGCCCTGATCATGCACCAGTGAGGTCTCTGAGCCTGGCCTGTGCCATCTTGCAGTCCAGGACCCCTCCAGAACATCAGAGAGCTGGTTTCAGCCTGATCCCACAGGCCAGGCTGAGGGACCCATTGGTGCACAAATTCATGCACTGGGCCTCTAGTATATGATTCCATCTATACAAAAGTCAAAAGTAGGTAAAAATAAATTATATATTTAGAAGAATTGATATGTAGAGAGTAAACTATAAACAATAGCAAGAAACAACTAACAAAATTCAGGATTATTGTTTCATGGAATGAGACAATATGAGAGAGGGACATGTAATTAAGGAAGATATTGTGAGGGTAGGGGTGTCACAAATACTGTCAATGTTCTATTATTTCTTCTCTGGTGGTGAATGCCTGAATATTCATGTTATTATTATTCTTTAAACTGAGTATAACTGTTATCATATACTCTTGTAAATGTATGACTCTCAAATTTTTTTTTTTAAAGAGTTGGGTCAATTTTTATCATCTCAGGTCATTTCTTGAAATCCTAACATTTCTATCTTCTGAAGCTAGCCTTCACCCAGAAATACATTTGAAACTAAAGAGGCAGAGTTTCCAGACCCATAATCAATGTTTCCATAGAGCAAAAATTAAACAAGTACAATAAAAGTCAGAAAAAAAAATCCATGATTGAATGATTTTTAAAAGTTGACACCCACATATTACCTGCCATGACCTGAGACTCAAAACCTTTTACCAGCTGAACCCAATCTGTCTAAACATATTTCCAAGGACTTCCTTTTGGAACTTTTTACCTAGTTAAATATGATTCCCTGAGCATGACTTACATTTTCCATCCTTGTGCTTTGATTATCTCATTCCAGCTACCTACATTTCTTTCCCTCTTGATGACTAGCCATCATAGTTTGACCTCTTCTGGGAAACCACCGTGATAACCTTATAACTCAGCCTGAAATGCTCTGGCCTTTTCCTGAACTATTTAACAACTGCTTATTTCATTCTTCTAGCAGTTAACCTTATGTGCCTTATAACTCCTGTATCTTCCTTTTCCTCCTCAGTACAGAGCTGGACTGTATTTCCTATTTTTTCAGGTAGTGGCAGCCATGTGATTGTGTTTTGTCCAAAGGAATACAGACACCAGATGAATATGAATCTACCTTCTCCAGGCCTGGTTTTAACACCTCCCTCAAAATCCTCCACATCCTCTTTCTTCTCTCCTCAGTGGTTACTTATAGGGGACATAGGGAAGCATTTTGAAGCTCCAGGGAATTGCTGACTCATATCAGGGATTAGCAATCTCTTTCTGTAAGGGTCAAATAGTAAATATTTTAGGGCTTTGCAGATCTTGGTTATTGCTACTGTTGCTTGTACAGCCTTTAAAAACATGGAAACCTTTCTTAGCTTCCAGAATTAGGCTGGATTTGACCTGTGGCCTGTGGTTTGCTGAGTGTTCCACAAGTTAGAAAGATCTTGGATTTCAGGATATCTATAGTAAGCAGAGCCTCCCTCTCTCTCTTTTCCATCCCCCAACCCAATCTCTGCAACTAAGTCACTTAGATTCTGATGGGAACAATACTTCTTGCTATGTTTAGCCTTTTCTGAACTACAGCTATGGGACCTTCTGTGATCTAATGCAGTAAAGAGATAAACAACCATTTGGTGAATTTGAACCAATTTAAATTCCAATTTCAAGTAGAGTTCCAATTTCAACTTGGGGTCTATTCACTTCAATTAGTCTTCCTTACTAAGATATTGCCTTCACTAGAAATAACCTATTTGCTTACTTTAGTTCATCTAGGAAATCTTCACGAGCCAATCAATCTGGCTAAGCCAGAACGGCTTGCTTTAAAATCTAGCAGAACAAATCTCCAAGTGGGAGGAAGAATCAAAAGAAGAATCTGGAAGGGTAAACAAAGAAAGATGTGTGCTTCACAACTAAATTGAATCTGCAAAATACATGGAAACTTTAGGTATGTCTGACTCATAATACTAATATTTTCCTGGGAACCGCAACCTCCTTTCTCTTCTCCACTTTTCTGAACTAACCCACACTTGTGAGGTTTCTTCTCTCTCTAAAAAAATATATATATTCTCAGTCCCTACTGATGCATAGAACTCACTAGAATCAACATGCCCAGGCAGTCTTGGTAGCAAGTCAGAGTAGCCTAATGAAAGGTTTGGGGAGGAAACTGCCCCACACCAGCCTGGTGAGCTCAAACACTTTGCCAGGAGGGTGCAGTTCCCCTGGGAAGAAAGCACTCCTTCACCTGTTTCAACAAGTTGTGCCCTGAAAACAGTAGACTGTAGTTCTTTGACAATGAGCAAGCTGCTGTTTCCTTTCCTATGCTGACATTTGTTTTGTTTCTCGGAGCTGCAGGCTATCTCAGGGCAATTTTTTTTCTTTCTACACACACTCCGTCTTCAGTCTCTTTCTCATGTGCAAAACTTGGGAGGCGCAAAAGGACCACCAATATCAAGCAAAATGACAACAGATTCTTGTGCTTGTTCTTGTAACACACTTCTAGAACCAAGGGAATGAGGTGTGTTTTGGTTGTGATATAAAAGGCAAAAGAGAAAAGCAATAGTTGGTTTAGAAATGGGGTCAAAGCCTCTTCCCATCTTCCTATCTCTGAAATCATATTCATACACATATCCTTTCACTGGAGTAGGCTAGAGAATAGACCTTTCTTCTCAGCAACCACAGACAATGGACTCTGACAGCTTATTTACTTGTGAGCTTTGACTCTACCAGTGACTCTACCAGCCTCTCTTACTTATCTGGTGAACTAGTATTAATCAAGTGTGTTTGTTAACTCTTTCAAGGAATTAGCATTTTACTCCGACCTTTGAAAATTATCATTGTGGGCCTTTTAGAAGTAACAAAAACTCAACTGAATAATAATAATAATAATAATAATGATAATGATAATAATAATAATAGCTCCTTCCTGGCTGCCCTGATAGATGGTGATTAATCTATCAGACTTTATTATCACTGTCCCTTCAGGGTCAGGACAGCAGAAGCCCCATGCCTAAGTCTAATGCCTCCAGGAACCATTGGTGGGGGTAGGAGTAAAGTGTGGGGAAAGAATGAGGACTGACTTTCCCCCTTCCACAAATGAATGAATGCTGGTCTAGTTTGCTTAGGCTAGTCCAGAATGACCCAAAGGGATACAGTAGAATTGACTTTGTTTACTCTTTCTAATATCTTTCTTCTAATGCAATTATTTGAAATATATTCAAAAGAGCAACTCTCCTATAAGCTTCTTGAAATGATTATTTCATAGGAAGGTTTTTACTTATTTGATTAATTTTTAAGAATTTGTAGCATGATATTTTTCCCTCAAAATGTATGAAAAGATGATTATGTTTTTTTAATTTTTTAAAAACTTTTCAGTTACAGTTGACATACAATATTATGAGTTTCAGTTGTACAACGTAGTGATTAGATATTTATATATAACTTACAAAGTGATCTCCCTAATAAGTCTAGTACCCACCTGGCAACATGCATAGTTATTACAATGTTATTGACTATGTTCCCTATGCTGTACTTTACATCCTCAAAGATGAGCAGTTTTAAATTTTGAGTATCTTAAGAGAGGCCTTGGTCCTTGCTAAATTTTGTTGGAGAAATTCATAGAAAGCTACTGTGAAGCAACACTATTCTTAGAAAGTTCCTTATTCAAGACTTATTTGGGTCAGTTTTGAGGTTATTTTGGGACTGGGTGCATATGTGTTCTCTCTGAGTCACAAATTCTGACATGTTATTTTACAAGTTCTTGGTCTTTTTCTGAACATTGACAGGCATATGGAAAAGTTAATAATTCAGTGAGTAAAATATGCTTATGTCTGCAAGCAAACAGAGATGAAAAAAGACACCCTATTTTTTACTGTGAATCTTCCTAAGAGTATTAAAAATGTAAACCCAAATTTGACAAATGAAAGGTACAGTTTTCCCTTTAATATTCTTTGAAGTTTTCCATTGTCATGCAGTGTCTTCATCTTCCTTGAGATGAAACTGATTAGAACCCAGCTTTATTTTAGATGACTATATCTTGTAGTATGGAATCAATAAAATTAAAAAAAGGGGACAAGGGTTCTTAAAAAAATGTGGCTTCTCGAAATATAGCCATATTTCATCAAAATGGCCATGTCTACATTATGTCTGTTCAATTGATAGATTTAAGGATGATTGTCTTTTAAATGATACTAATGTTTTTTTATGAATGCATAGAATGTAAATCAAATCTGCTGTCTTTTAGTGGGATATAAGTAGGACTTACCTAATCACTAATAATGTCTCTATTTTTTTATAATTCTTTGCAATAATATTTCAATTATATTTTAAAAGTAAGCTTTCAAAGTACAAAAATAGCTTCAGAGTCTATATAACAACATAGCATCCTCACACTAAAGATAAATACTCTTTTTTTTAGAGGTTGAGAAGTCCTATTGCTTGGGTTGCTCTTCCATTTGTCCATAACTTTGCAGAAACTTACCTACCAGAAGCCCAGACTTAGGTAAATAATTGGTGAAGATAGTACATAAATTCATGGAAAGAAAGGAAACCCTTTGTGCTGACAGATTGTGGGCAGTGGAGCAGGCTCTTTCCCCCTGGAAGCCTTTGCCTGGGGTTCTCTTTTCTCCATCTTTGCATGGCTGCCTCCTTCTTGTCTTATGATGTCACCTTAAAGGTCACCCTAGAGTGATCTGTCCGATCACTCAAGCTAAGTGATTGCTCTACAATACAGTATAACCGCCTATGTACCCCTTATCACTTACTCAGTCTTTTGTTTGTTTAATGTCAATCTCCTTGCACTTCAGGAACATGGACTTTGCCTTATTTCTGCTATAATCCCAGAACCTAGAATGCCTGCTAGGGCAGGTATTATGGATTGAAATGTGTTCCCCAAAAGGACGTGTTGACATCGTAGCCCTCAACACCTCAGAATGCCTTTATTTGCAGATATAATGAGTTCAAATGAGATCAGATGGAGTAGGGAATGGCCCCTGAACCAAAAAGACATCTGTCCTATAAGAAGAAACTCATACAGAAAAAAACACAGTGTGAAGACACAGACACATGGTGAAGGTGGATATGTAAAGGCAGAGCCAGAGATTGGAGTTATGCTACAAACAGGGTATGCTTTGGGCCACCAGACAGTGGAAGACCCAAGGAAGGATTCTCTCCCAGAGAACTGGAAGGAGCATAGCCCTGCTAACACCTGAACTCTCTTTGCAGATACGGAGGGCTGACATGTCACTCAGTCAACCAGTAATCAAATATATGTCTTAAAAATGAAACTAAAGAAAAATAGAATTTTTGCAATAAAAACCTATATAGCGAGCGAGCTGAAACATCATTCTGTTGCAGCTCTCTAGTTTGGCTTGAAATAATATTATTATAATTTCATCAGAAACATAGGGAAGACGATTTTTACCATTATTTTGTGCTCATTCTAACTATAAATTGTAAGTTTCAGCTTGTTTAGCTTACAAATTTTTAATGCATCATGTATTTTATTCCCTTTTTTTGCAATCATAGGAACATACCTTTGGGGCATTGGGTGAAATCTGATAGTTGAAGTGAAGCTAACTTCAGGTTTTTTTATATATATATATCTTTATTGATTTCAGAGAGAAATGAAGAGGGAAACAGAGATAGAAACATCAATGATGAGAAAGAACCATTGATTGGCTGCCTCCTGCATATCCCCTAATGGAGATCAGGCCCATGCCTTTGACTGGAATCAAACCTGGGACCCTTCAGTCCTCAGGCTGACGCTCCATCCACTGAGGGCTTGTTATTTATTTATTTGTCTATTTATTTATTTATTTAAAAACAGCTATGGCTTTTTTTTATTGATTAAGGTATTACATATGTGTCCTATCCCCCTATTGCGCTCCCACCCCACTCGCATACATACCCTCATCACCCTTCTACCTCTGTCCACTGATTATGCTTATATGCATGCAAACAAGTCTTTTATTTGGTCTCTCCTTCTTACCCCCACCATTCCCTACTTTCCCTCTGATTTTTTTAAGGAGAAATTTTCATACTGCCACATGGGCAGATTCAAAGGCTGGACGAATGAGTGACAAAACAACGAAGAAAATATTCTGCGTTTTTCATTCCCAAATTCTGAGAGACCAAAATGGTACTAGCTAAGAAATACAAATTCCAAATTTTCTCATTTTGTGTGTGTGAATGTGTTTTGTTTTTGTTTTAATCCTAACCCAAGGATATTTTCATTGATTTTTAGAGAGAGAGTACAAGAGAGAGGAAAAGACAGAGAGAAATATCAATGTTCGAGAAACACATAGATTGGTTGCCTCCTGCATGAGCCCCAACCAGGGTCTGGGCCACGGAGGAGCCTGCAACCATAGTATGTGCCCTTGACTGGAATTGCACCGGGGACCCTTCAGTCCGAAGGCTGAGGTGCTATCCACTCAGCCAAACCAGCTAGGGCTTGCTCCTTGTTTAAAATGATTTTTAAGGATTGCCTTTTAAAAAATCTAAAATCACCTGACAACCAATCATATATGTATATGCATGTGTGTTTGAAATCATTAGCATTTGAGAACTGAAAACTTTTATAAGCTTCTTTGTAAAGCTGCTAAACAAGTACTTTTGCTAAACTGCATATTTCTTCATAAATTAGTGATAACCATTTTAATTTATTGTTTGCTGTTATAAGAGCAATGTGTTTAGTAGGCATATTGTCCTATAATTTCAGTTTTCTCTCTGTCTCATCTGAACACAATATACAGAATTAAGCACAAAGACGCAAATGGATGTACTGAAAACAAAGAGCAAACGTTGTGGGTCATGTGCAAGGTCTGAGAGCATTTCCTGTCTCAGAGGAAGCATTTACATCATGACTTGTCATCTGCACTGTCTGTCTAGCCTATGTCTCCTAACTTCCTGGAATAAAACCAAAATAAGCAAAACAATAAAAATGACATTTGTGTGTGTGTGTGTGTGTGTGTGTTGGAATTCCAAACTCTTTTTACTGGAATGCTAAATCTTTCAACCCTACTGGCTGTTGTGCCTTTCAAAATTAACAGCATTTTTACATTGCGTTTTTTTTTTTAATGTAATGCTTATATATATCCCCTTATTATAACAAATTATTTTAAGCGTTATTCTGAAATTTCACTAATCCTTGCATCAAGAGAAAACTACTGCTTTATTTTCAAATTAACTTTTGTTTTTACTTCTGTAAACAGCTTTAATAAATATCATTCTCCCTGAAATACTAATTGGATTTTAGATGTAGGCAAATAATGGAGAAGTAATATAAAAACAATCCTTTGTTTATTTTCTAATGTTAGCATTCTTGCCTCCTACATGCACTTGTTGGTCCAGTGGTTTCCAACGTTGATACCTACACATCAACTTTGCTTTTGTAAGAAACCATCCATATAGAGATGGAGTTATATTTCATCAGCATTATCACTACCAGCTGCTTCACCATCACCACTTTTCAATTTGTAGAAAATCCAGCATTATCTGCCAAGTTGGCAAGATGTCAAAAGTGCATCGACTGTTTTCAATGAGAATAACTTGTTCAGCTGTAGATGAGCTTTAAGGACTCATATCAGGTTTGGGGAGAGCTTTTGTATTATAAGCTTCCACATTACACAGATTAGTAGGATGGTATAGGTACAGAGTTCAGAAAAAATCAACAAAAAAACCTCTGTTTTTCAAACCAATTCAAGAGCACTACTTTGAGGTTTGTGCAGCTATAAGTGAGGTATGCAAGAATGAAGGGACACACAGGCGCTGCAGGATGAGGTGAGGTGAGTGTGTAGGGATGGGGAGAGGTTTAGCTGGTAAACAACTTGATATCTATTTTTTAAATACTAAAACAAACAATCATGGGAGCAAAGGAAAAATTTTCATAAAATTTCAGGCCAAAAATATTTTAAAGTTATTTTCGGTTTAGAACAAATATTCATAGAGAATACATATTCATTTAACCTAACAGAAAAGTTTCAGATTTTCCTTATCCAAGGCCTTTATTATACTGGTCAGGAAATAAAAGTAATTTATCAAGCCACTAGAATCCAGATTTTCTGACTGCCAGGCGTCAGTCCTGACTGATAGCTCTTTGAGGAAGGAGGAAATGTGAAATAATATCTATTGAATTTCATCCAAGGCCAGGCACTGTCATTGTCACAGCAGTGGTTAAGGACTAAGCTCCCAGTCAGACTTCATCAGTGGGAAATCGGTACCACCTCTTGTTTACCTGGGTGACCTTGAACAGGCCACAAGTTCTCTGAATACCAGTCTCTTCCTGTATAATGTGAGGATCCTAAAGGAACGTTCCTCACTGACCAGGTTTAAGTGAGATCATCCTCGGAAAAGGCCTAACAATACTTGGCATATAAATGTTGGCTCAACAGACATTGAATGAAGAAAGAGAGAGAAAGAAAAAAGTTTGTATGTCATAGCAGTGAGGAGAATGAAATGGGAGTAAATTTTGTGCCTAATTTGCAAATGGAAAAAAATTCAGTTGAGTAAAATTCAGTATTTGCCAACAAGTTACAAAACTAGAAGGTGAAATTGTCTCTATTTGAATCCAGAATTCAGGTTGTGTCTGTTATACCACCATGCCTTCTTATGAGAGGAGCAGGAGGTGGAAAGCATACAGAGACCCTCCACTATGAGAGCTGGCTGCTTCCCAACAATTCTAGAAATCTGTGAGGTTCTGAATGGAGTGCTGTCCTGGTGGCAGAACCCCATGAGAACACTTAGGTGATAGTGCAAATATCTCTCTAAGCTAAAGTCTGGAATGTAGCCTTGGCTTCCTTTAGCTAATGACCAGTTCATCCTCAGGACAGGTGCTATGCCCTGTCTTTGTGCAGAACTGACTCTCTTCACACCCAACACTGTAAGAGCTCACCCTGGGTCAGCCCTGCCAACAACATGACCTTGGAAAAGTCACTGACAACTTCAAGGTTGGATTAGGACAGATCCTCTGGCCACAGTCCTGACCAATCAACTCGGATTCTGACAGAGTGAGAACCCTGAAATATTTATTCTTTATGCAAACTTTTCACTGAAGTATACTTAAATCAGATCAAAACTACAAATAATGTTAATACATATGGTAGTTCAATTAATTTTCACTCAGTGACCACAGTCTCAGCTCATGTAATAGAGCCACACAGTCCAGAAGACACTCCTGTATGCCCACCACTCTCCCAAAATAGGCACTATAGTCTCATTTCTAAAATCATTCCTTACTTTTGCTATTTTTGTTACTTATATAAATAGAACTACACAAAGTGTGCTCTTGCTTCTCTCACTCAAAAGTATGTGTGTGAAATTCATCCATGTTATTACATGTAGTTATGGTTTGTTCATTTTCATCCTATCTAATAAAAGAGTAATATGCAAATTGACCATCACTCCAATACACAAGATGGCTGCCTCCATGTGGTCAAAGATCCTGCCCCATGTGGACACAATATGGCCACCACAAGATAGCCAACAGGGAAGGGCAGTTGGGAGGAACCAGGCCTGTCAGAGGGCAGTTGAGAGAGACCAGGCCTACAAGGGAAGGCAGTTGTGGGTGATCAAGCCTATAGGGGAGGGCAGTTAGGGGCAAACAGGCTGGTAGGGGAGCAGTTACGCATCAATCAGATTGGCAAGGGAATGATCAGGCTGCAGGCAGAAGCAGTTAGGGGCAGTTAGGAAGGCAGGCAAGTGAGCAGTTGGGAGTCAGCAGTCCTGGATTGTGAGTGCAGTCAGACATTCTTCGAGGGGTCCCAGATTGAAGAGAGTTCAGGCTGGGCTGAAGGACACCCTGCCTCATGCATGAATTCCATGCACTGGGCCTCTAGTTGCTATATAGTGGCGGCCCTACCTCCTGTTTGAAGTAAATTTTTATTGAAGCATCACCAGGCTAATTTGTTTCTGTGCCATCTATAGCTGCTTTCACACTACTATGGCAGTTTGGTTGTGATGAAGACTGTATAGCTGCCAAAACTGAAAATATTTACTATCTGGCATTTGAAAGAAAAATGTTTCCTGACCCCTGCTCTACAGTATCCAGTCACAAATGTCCAAGATTTTTTCATTCATTCTACTATTGATGGACATTTAGATGGTCTTTAGTTTTGCATTATTACAAATAGTGCTGCGGTGACCATTCTTGTATCTGTCTTTGGGTGACATTTGTACAAATTTATATTTGGTATTTAGCATGTATATATGTATACATATATATTTTTATTTATGCATGTACATAAATTTATATTTTAATCTCAGACTGGTTCTAATGTACAGACATGCTTGGAAGCTTCTGCTTTAGAGATGTTCAGAGAATTTAAATACAAACTGTTTAAACCGTCTTGTCCAAGGTCATGATAAAAATAATTGGCAGAGCTAATATTGACAACCGAATTCCATTTCTTGGAACAGTTCCGTTTTTCCACTATAGTTCCTGTAGTCCTTATCTTTAGAACATTAAAATAGAAAGGTCTTTACTGATCCAAGATCTTTCACAAATGTGATTCTTCTCTACCATATCTGCTTGTCCATGTTCAAGAACAGGAAACTCATTGCTTTAATAGAATTTTAGAGAAGAAAGAGATTATATAAATCACTTAACCCAATTCCCTCATTTTATAAATTAGTAAATCGAGTTATAGAGATAATAACAATTTGCCCAAAATAGGCATTTTGAGTCTTGACTTTTATCATGTATTACAAAATGATTTTAAATGCGCTCTTTTTATCTTCGCATTTGATATTACTTAAGTCAATTAACTTGCAAAAGTAGTACCTATACATTCATTGAACTATTTAAACATTACAGAAGTATCTAAAGTAAACTAATTTTTACTAAATCCATGTAACTTACATCAGCCCATAACTTTAACGAGGAAGAAATATAACTTTATTTTTCTTTAACTCAAATTAATTTCTAGTCTGAGGTTTCGTTCACGTTTGTTAGGTGACCACTCAGTCTCAGTTAATGTGGACTACTCTCCCTTTTCCTGTAGTTTTGCCTACATTTCGGCAAAAGCGGGGCAGGGTGGGAAGGGGGAAAGGGGAGGTGGATGGTAGTAGTACCAGAAAATTGAGTGGGAGGTAGAGAGTGGACAGCATCTGATCCTTGGTATCCATGGTGATATTGAGACATCTGGGCCTTGACCGCTGGTCCCCACAGATGTGTTGGCCCTTGTTGTCAGCCCCCGTCAGGGGCAGTGTTTTCCGTGTCCGGCCTGAACCTGAGGAATCTCTGCCGGGCTGCCTGAGGTCCTACCTGCCCTGGCTCCCTACATCATTTCCCCTGTGGGCTCTTGCCAGCTTTCCTGGCCTCCACCCGAAACTGAGGCCCAGGTTTCCTCTGGTCCCAGATCCCAGCGGCCTAGCTGGACTTTTCCACTTACCCAGGATTTATCCATGGCATTCAGCATCAGGCCCCTTTCTTCCTCGCCTACCTCAGACACTTGCTGCTTTCCTTCCGATACCTCTCACCCCTCACCACCCCCAAGCTGGAAGCATCTTCTCTCCAAACTTAAGCAAGCATTGTATGCCTGTGTTTTATATATTTGTATTTGTATTTCTGTCAGGTCTCTTTTCCAGTCAAACCCTCGAACACTTGCAAGTTTGTATTTTTAGAAACTGGTTACTAGGATAGTTCTTTCGTCTGTTTATGCCTCCCTCATAACAAGAAGCACAGAGTAGTCAAGGAACAGATGGAAGTAAAGAGGTAAACAGTGAGCTACTAGAAGAAAAAAATACATGATTAATATCTCCAATTATTATCCTACAACAAATAGGCATATCTGTAGGAGAAGTACTTAGTTTTGCTTTTATTCTAAAATTGGAGTTATACAATATAAGGCGTCCCAAAATGTATACAAACACTTTGAATAATTATAAAGGCAGCATTTAGTAAAATTTCATTTTTAAAACTGAGCTATCAGCTATTAAAGTATCTATACATGTTTGGGGGACACCCTATATATCAAACTGTAAGTTACACTTTTTCACTTAATATATGTTGGACAAATACATTCATAAAGACATGCCTCATTATTCTCAATGGGTTTCTAGTATAATTTGTTCAATTATTTTTCTTCTGGGTTGATATCCAGGTTGATTTTGTTATTACAAATAATGATTATAATAACCAGTATTTATTATGGTTTTTAAATTTACAAGACAAGGTTCTAAATACTTTACATGCACTTAATCTTCACAAAAATTTCATGAGATAGACGTTGTTGCCATCTTTGTACAGATGACAAACTTGAGGCATATAAAGATGACACAGCTTACTCAAGGTCATAGTAAGTTATAGGTTTGAATCTTAATGAGTCTATTTATAGAGGCCATTGTTAAGCCATTACAGAGTTCTGCCTCCCTCCTTTGGTAAGTGTCTTGAACACATCTTTATGTACTTGATGTTTATTTCTGTCAGATAACTACCCAGAACTGAGATGGTAGGCAAAGTTCTTGTGCATTGTGAAGACAGATTACTTTTGGACTGAAGCAATTTACAGAACCAACCCTAGTATAACCCAAGATTAACGATTACCCCAAAGCCTACCACCACTGTGTGTCAGGACTTGTTTGAAGTTATAGCATGCCAGTAGGAGCTCTGTCCTTCCATCCAAATGATGTTTAGGTGTTTCGATTTTCACTTCCCAGATTACTAATATATGAATGTCAAACATCTTTTTTTTTTGACTGGGTGCAGTGAACTTTATTGATGGTCCACAACAAAGTTGGGGTCTTTATGCCCCTCCCCTTCTTCAAGGAGTCTGGAATGGAAATAGTGGTCAGGAGATTCTCACTCTGTTGGGGGATCAATCTGGGGCAAGGACTCTCTAGCAGCTGAGGGCCTCTCTTTCTCTTGCTGGGGCTGGTGGTCCAAGGGACTCTTACTTCTTGGAGGCCATGTGACCATAAGTCTACCGCCCTGTTGCTGTAGCCAAATTCATTGTCACACCAGGAAACGAGATTGACAAAGTGGACATTAAGGGCAATGCTAACCCCAGCATCAACGATGGAGGAGTGGGTATGATAGTTAAAGTCATAGGAGACAACCTGGTGCTCAGTATAGCCTAGGATGCCCTTGAGGGAGGGCCCTCTCATGCCTGCTTCACTACCTTCTTGATATCATCGTATTTGGCAGCTTTCTCTAGGTGGCAGGTCAGATCCACATCTGACACATTGGAGGTGGGGACACAGAAGGCCATGCCAGTGAGCTTCCCATTCAGCTCAGGGATGACCTTGCCCACAGCCTTGGCAGCACCAGTAGAAGCAAGGATGATGTTCTGGGCAGCCCCTCGACCAACAAGCCACAGCCTCCCAGAGGGGCCATCTAGGGTCTTCTGGATGGCTGTATGGCATGGACTGAGGTCATGAGTCACTCCATGATGCCAAAGTTGTCATGGATGACTTTGGCCAGGGGGCCAAGCAGTTGGTGCAGGAGGCATTGCTGACAATCTTGAGGGAGTTGTCATACTCATCATGGTTCACACCCTATCACAAACATGGGGGCATCCGCAGAAGGGGCAGAGATGATGTCCCTCTTGGCTCCACCCTTCAAGTGAGCCCCAACCTTCTCCAGGGTAGTCAAGACACCGGTGGACTCCACAACATACTCAACACCAGCAACACCCAATTTGATGTTGGTGCAATCTCACGCCTGGAAGATGGAGATGGACTTTCCATTGGTGACACGCTTCCCTTTCTCAGCCTTGACTGTGCCTTTGAACTTGCCATGAATAGCATCATATTGGAACATGTGGACCATATAGTTGAGTTCAATGAAAGGGTTATTGATGGTGACAGCATCCACTTTGCCAGAGTTAAAAGCAGCCCTGGTGATCAGGCTCTCAATGCGGCCAAATCTGTTCACTCTGACCTTCACTTCGTGTCTCAGGGTTGTGGCTGCTGCTGGCACAGTGCAGGAGGAGAGGCTGTCTGATGAACAGACTGAGCACAGAACCCAAACATCTTTTTTTATGTTTATTGGCCTTTTGCATTTCCTCTGCTGTGGATTGCATATTCACATCTGTCGTTTTCTAATTAATTTGCATGAGCTCTTTGTATATTAGGGATATTAAGCCGTTGTGTTACATGTGTTGTAAATATTTTCTCTTAGAAGGTCATATTTATCTACTTTATACTACATAGAAGTTATACATGCTTATTTACTCCACTGTTCCCATTTTTTGTTTCCTTTATAAATTGGCTACATAGTACTCTATAGTATGAATAGCATTTTTAAAATATACAATCAGTTTTTCACCTTAACTTCCTTATTTTTTGCCAAAGAAAGCTTTCCTCATTCCATAGCTATCTAAATGTTTTTCTAATTTTTCTTCTATCTTTTTCCTTTTTTATATGTAGTTCCGTGATATATCTGTATTATACTTTTAGACATGTTATAAGATAGAAGTTGGTATTATTTTTCTTTCCTATGTATGACTAATTATTTCAATTCCATTTATTATATGTACTTTGAAATGTATGTATGGTGGTAACCTCTTACCTATGGAGGATACTTTCTGAGACCCCCAGTGGTGCCTAAAACCAAGGATAGTACCAAATCATCTCTCTATTTTTTCTATATTTACATACCTACAATAAAATTTATAATTTAGGCACATAAGAGATTAATAAGAACAATAATAAAATAAGACAATTATAATAATATTCTGTAATAAAAGTTGAGAATATGAGCTCTCTCTCAAAATACCTTATTGTACTGTATTCACCCTTCTTTTTATGATAATGTAAGATGATAAAATGGCTATGTAATGAGATGAATGAGACATTATTAAGTAAAATAAAGGCACAAGTACTGCTATACCATGGCAGTGAATCGGATAACCAAGGTACTACTAAGTGGCTAACAGGTGGGTAGTGTATACAGTGTGGATGCACTGGACAAAAAGATGATTCATGTTCTTGGGTGAGAAGGAGTAGGATGATGTGAGATTTCATCATCAAAAAACATGTAATTTAAAACTTATGAATATTTTTATTCTTGGAATTTTTCACATAATATTTTCACACTGCATTTAACCAAGGGTAACTAAAACTATGAAAAGCAAGTATGCAGATAAGAGAGGAATATTATATAGTGACTACTATATATATTTTCCCAATGACTTCTACTCCCAGATATGTTTTAATCTACTTCTGGGGTAATCTTTTCATTGATTTTTCCATTATAATACCAATACCATTATGCTTTGATTACAGCTTTATTGTGTTCTGATATCTGATAAATGAAATATTCCCCCTATTTCTGAAACAGAACTCAAAAATTCACTAGACACTTTTTTCCCCCAGATATTTAACAATATATCATTAGGCCAGGATGCTACTTTCTTACAAATTGGTTTTCTCATAAATAAAGGAATGCATTGTTAGGCAAATAAAGAAGTTCATTATGTAGAAAAGTTACATGATTTGATATCCTTCAAATTTAGTCAAATAATGTTACCAATAAATTGACCTTGAATTTAGATTACCATTGGCATTTTTTTAAAGCTTTGGATATTGTTTGAAATCCAGACTATAGGAAAATTAGCCAATAAGAGAGAAAAACTAGCAAAAGTTATGACTAGCAAAACAGGACATATGACATATGCTATTATCCTGTTTTAATAGAAATACCTGAGTTTAACAATAATTTCACTGAAAAGTTAAATACTCATTACTCTTGTAGGACAATGGGTCTTTGGTGCCCTCCCAATCTTTACCACTAATTTTTATAGAGCTTTAATTTTAAAGATATAAAGACACAAAAAGTATCACATGGTTTTTATTCTAAGCCTCATTATAAATGTGAGAGAGTTGAAACTTATTATTTTTTTCATGCCAAGATTTTAATTTTCCACTAAATTCCAAGGGTAAATTGGTTCTTAGATGACGATCGACTAAGCTATTTTTGTTTTTAAATGCAGCTACATAGGCATATTTCTCTAGATAGATTTCTCTGGAACAACTATCTATGTTCAAGTAATCCAAATAGGCCCACTCTGCATATAGTATATTCCTAATTTGTCATCTAGAATTGGCATAACAATGTTCCATGTGTCATGATACCCACTGCTAAAAACTTCTTCTTAAAAATCTTTGAAAAACTTTTTTATTTGGCGAAGAATTGTGTCTCAGTATCCAGCACAGTGGGGTTTTGCCCTCATTTCCTTTGTGTGTATTCTGGGTGATGTTTGCAAGACAGCGAGGATCTATTTTTGTTGGGGACACTGTTCTCTTTCTGCAGGAGGAAGTGAGAGGCTGAGCTTTGTCTCCAGCCCCAAAGCTGTTAGACAGATCAGACAGGGAGCCCTGTCAGCCAGGCTCCAGGAAGGCTTCTCTCTTCGGATGGAACAACTAAACAATTGCTCCTATTTACAATGGACCAAATGGAGAAGTATTCTTAGAACAATAAGAAAAGGGAAAGTCATCCACCCTGCAGGAAAGAGTCTTTCAAGCCATATCTTGCTCAGAGAACGTGAATGTCTTTTCAATGTAAACAGCTGACTGTAGCCCGTCTCCAAATAACAATACCAGGAGTGCTTGCCATGTGCCAGACCCCTGACATACACTATTATCTCTAATCCCATAAACACTGCACCAGACAAGTATTATCCCAGTTTGATATATGAAGAACCCGAAGCCAGAGAGGTTATTATAACCTCTTCGTGGCTGGTTAATGTGTAATTCAAACACAGACTTGTATAATACACTTAGTATATTAGATAAGCCCACGCTCTTATCTACCTCTTTTTTAAATTAAAAAATAGATGAAAAGTTTATCATTCTTAGTGAATCTATAATCTCCTTATAAAGATCCTAACGCTGCACTGAGAGCTCTGTTAATACATAGTTGGAACAATTATTGAGCTCTCAGTTTGTTCTGTAAGTATTGCCTGAAATAGGCTATTCTCTCTGGCTTAAAAATACTTTGTTACTAAGATTATTGCATATAGATCCATTGTGATTGCTATCTGACCTGTAGCTTTTGGTCTTGGCTCAATATTGATGAATGTTTTTTCACTAAGTAGGACATGGGTGTCTTTTAAAGAACACAGATTCTCACATACCTGCGGTGCTGACTTGATATTTTTATTATTATAGCTGTACTTCTTACACAAGTGAAAAGTAAAATAAATTTGCAAACTGATCACATGGACGAAATCGAATAATATCTAAGCTAAGATAGCTGAGGCAATGAGTAATGTATCTCTGCGGAAGTTTAACCACGGCTGGCAGCTAGCCGGTCCTGCAGCTCCCACTCCACTAGCACATATGCAGATGCCACTACCGAACCGCCTGAGAGCCGCATTCACCCATGACGTTATGTTCTAACCAGACTGCAGCAAAACCTTCCTACGTACAGGATGCTATGATATCACTGTTCTTCACTCATATTCTTATTAGCCAGAGCTCTTGAATTCAGTGGGCACTAAATTACTGTGACCATACTCATTTTGACAATAATCACCCGGATGATCCTGCACTCGATCGTGTCAATTATTTTTATTATCTTTAGAAATGGAAATACAAAACTTGAAAATTTTGTAGAGAACTTGAGTGACCTTGAGAGTGTCCCCTCAGAATCCAGAGTCATAAGCCGTCTTCTGATTGGAAAGCCTTGGCTGGAAGTACAGGAAACGCCTTGCAGGCAGAGGAGGTACTCAGGGATGACTTGTTCCTCAGTTGGAAATATGCAAGCTTTGGGAAATGTTCAGAGCTGATCTAATTAAAAAGGTCATAAGATGGAGAAACCATTCCTGGAAAGAAAGTTTTTTTTTATCTTGGGAAAGTGAAATTTTACAGATTGATTTCCACCTTCCAAGTAGGAATGGCATACCTTTCTCTATTACAAAGAGGAAGTTTCCATGTCAAAAACACTTTTTACTTGCAAATCTATAATAATAAAAGCGTAATATGCTAATTAGACCAGAGGACCTTCTGGAAGAAGCTGTGGTGGTGGGGAGCGGGGGGGGGGGGGGGGGTTTGGGGCAGGAAGCAAGCCTCTTGCATGATTTTGTGCATCAGGGCTCTAGTTTTACATAAAAATACTAGTGAGTAAATTCTGGCAACATTGGCCCAATTCTAAAATCTAAAGCAAGAATCAGCAAACTATACCACTTCAGAGTCAAATTCAGTATACTGCCTGTTTTTTCACAGATGTGAGCTCAGAATGTTTTAAACATTTTTAAAGATTTATTTTTTAGCCCAGCTAGTGTGGCTCGTGGTTGAGCATTGACCTATAAAATGGGAAGTCATGGTTCAATTCCTGGTCAGGGCACATGCCAGGTTGCAGGCTCAATCCCCAGTGTGGAGCATGCAGGAGGCAGCTGATCTATGATTCTCTCTCATTATTGCTGTTTCTATCTCTTTCTCTCTCTCCCTTTCTCTCTGAAATCAATAAATATATATACATTTACATACAATAAATATAAATAAATCAATAAATATATATAAATACATACATAAATATATATGTATAAGTTTACATATAAAAATTATTTTAAAAGGTAAAAGAAAAAATAAAACAGAAGAGGCATGTGGACTGCAAAATACAAAAATAGTTACCATCTTGCCCTTTACAGAAAACGTTTGTCAACCCCTGCTCTAAAGGCTTGACTATTTTTAAAAAGCAATATTAGCCATATCTTGCTATTTATGTTAAATAAGTTCTATTACTCAGTCCTTTGTTTTAAAAACAGATTAATAGGTGCGATATATTAGTCCTCCTATTTTATAAACATCACTAAATAAAATCCTCTGTTTTTTTAATTCATTTTCCTGTGGTTCAATAATTTTTGAGAAACACAATCTATTTATCTGGAATGACACCATTAAAGCAGAGCTACCTTAATGCCTTCGATTGGCACTCTCATTCTTTCCTTTAGTAATAAGTAGGTCACTAATGTTCACTAAGTTTGGGAATAACATGAATAATGCTTAACCTGAGCGCAGGGCTTCCCTCCCAGGTGGAGTAATTGTTAAACTCAGCAAAGGACAACTGAACATTAACCTCATTTTCTAAATCTCTTTTCTCAGGAATTAATGCATGAGTATTTGCTTGGTAAAATCTAAATGGCTTAATGCTCTCTGAGCCTGCAGAGAAATTCACTTTCAGAGCTGCAAAATGGTTTATAAGCTTCATTAATAGCCCATTTTAAAATATGATTAAGTGCTTAGAGTATTGTTAAGTATCCAAGAATTACTTGTCGGTTAACAACGAAAATCCCCTTTTCCTGACTCAGAGAACACATTTAAATAGCTGAAGACATATCATAATTACTCACTAAGGAAACAAAAAATGTGGTGGGTTTGTGAGTTCTTTGTCATCTTCAATGGATTGTTTAGGAAAGAACATCTTGAAATAAGCCCATGGGAAACGCTGTTGCTGAGGAAGGCACTGGGACCCAGATTGCTGATGACAGCATTTGGTCATGAGCACTGAATCTGAAAGACTGATGTGAACTGTATTTTTTCCCTGAAGGCAGATGGGTACTTGTTAAGAGCTTCCTTAAGCAAGAAAGTTAGGATCCCTGCCACATGCGCCACCCCCTCGCCGCCTCCTTTTCCTCCATTCTGGAGTTCTCCACAGGACGCAGGCAAGCGGCACCAGAAGAGGAAGGCTGTGGGGCACCCTTGAGGGTCTGAGGACTCGATCCCAATTAATCCGTGTGCTGCCCAAGGACCTATATGTCCATCAAAACTAGAGAAGTCCTGCCTGTTGAGGAATGCTGATCCAGAACAGCCGAGAGAGCCCTTGCAGTGATGAGGGCTGCACCCAGCATGCCCTTGGCACACCCCATACCCCACCTCTTTTGGAGCCAGCTGACAGCTCTATACCGACTTTAGGGGAGACTGTGCCCTCCAAGACTCTGATAAAAGTATAAAGCACCAGCACCAGAAGAATCTTGCTGTGCACTGCACCAATCTTCTCTGCCAAATTCTGGCATGATGCCAGGCCCCCATCACAGCAGCCAGCAGCCCTCACCAGAGTCAGGACCACTGCTTGCTTAAGCTGCCCTCCTGGGTGCCTCAGTTCTGCTCTTCAACTCCACTCTGAGCTCCATTCTTCCCCCAACTCCTCAGGCCAGCTTGGACCTGAGTCCTGACATGCTCAGGCCCTCCGACTTCATTCTCCCAGGTGTGCATGAGTCAGGGCAGCTGGGATCTCTGGGACATAAAGCAATTCCTCCTCATCCCACCCCGTGACCACTCCCCCCAACTTCTCCCCACTGGATCTTGATTTTTGGTGCTCTCAGAGCAGCCACACAGCTTGATGTCTGAGGTTTGGCCTGCACCCAAGGCTTCAGCCTTGTCCCCTCCTCACACTTAATGTTCCTACCTGTGTTTTATGAACCTACCCTCCAGCTCTGAGCTCTCACTCTGCCTTGGCCTGCCTGTCATGGCCGCACAGCCAAGCTGGCAGAGGCCCCGCAGTCAGTCTCTTCATGCCTATTTCCCAAGTTTGCTGCAGCTATTTGTGTGTTTCCAGATTCCAGGGAATCTCAGATTTAGGATAAAAAGTTGAAACGAAGGGAAAGAGAGTAACAGAGAGCAAATCGATTCAACAAATTTCCTCTGTGAATGCTGGGTGAGGGATTACTGAAAGGAAGTTCTTACATTACCACTGACAAGTATTCTTATGGGAAGATGAGGTATGGTAATAGAGTGAGATAAATATTCACTGAAGTTGGACAAGCCTGAATGGAAAAGCCATCTTTTCTATCTGGCTCCTGTCATAGATGAAAAAAAATGGAGGATGGAAAATATTAACTGACTTGGTCGATATCACTCTGGTTAAAAAAGAGCAATGTTGGAACCAGAATCTTGCTTCTTGTCTGGATACAGTATTCTCTACCTTCATTCATTCCACATGCATTCAGTGAGAATCTACGTTAGGCCACGTTATTGCAATTTAACAACTGCTGGTTATGTAATAAGTGTTAGATAGATACAAAATAAATATAATAAAAGTAACTCTTTTAAGGGATATTAATGTGATAAAAATAATAATAAGTACATTAATGTTAAGTATTTTAAAATAACCCAAGGTTACTTGTGCTTGTTCAATAACAGAGTATCCTATATAATAAGAGGGAAATATGCAAATTGACCAAATGGCAGAACGACTGGTTGCTATTATGCACACTGACCACCAGGGGGCAGATGCTCAACACAGGACCTGCCCCCTGGTGATCAGTGTACTTCACAGGGGGAGCTATGCTCAGCCACAAGCTGGGCTGATGGCAGGCCTACCTCATCAGTCAGACATCCCCTGAGGGCTCCAGACTGCTAAAGAGTGCAGGCAGGGCTGAGGGATTCCCTCACCCCCTTTCCCAGCCAAGTGCACGAATGTCATGCACCAGGCCTCTAATACCTAATAAATTTTCATGGGAATGCAGAAATAAGAACTATTAAGCTGGGCCATGATTCTCAAAGAAGTCTTATGTTGGACGATACAGAAATTAACCTGAAAGACAAGGTAAGATAAGTTGAAAGGGGGGGGGGGAAGTTTTTAAGTAGAAGAAACATTTTTGTTGGGGATTTAGAAGAGAAAGTTGTGGTTTGTGTGGAGATGAATTATAGAAAGCCTTGGGGAAAATAAAATAAAAGATGTTCAGTAGGCACTGGGAAGCCATTGAAGTGTTTAGCAAGAGAGTGTGATGAGGAAGCAACACGTTAGGAAGGCTCATCCAGCAAGGCTAGACTGAGAGGCAATGGGAATGGAGAAAGCGGGTGAAAACCCAGAATTGGCAAGACAAGTTCCTTGGCCATTAAAAAACAATCCTCAATGATAAAATTCATTTAAGGAAAATTAAGTATGTCATTTCCCAAGTACTTAGAATAATGTGACCTCATGACTAAAACATAGTTGCCGCCTTCAGTCCTAACAAATATACTGTTTACAATTTAGATTTTGTTTCTACCATGAAACTTTTATAGAAATGGAAGAAGGCAATACTTAAAAAGAATTGCTCTTAGATTAAGCAAAAATCATAGACTCCCCATACAAAACTTCTTTCTTATCTGTAATTTGTGGTAATATCTCTTTCATAGCTGATACAAAATTAAACAAGACTAGTTCATGCTCGCATAACTAAAAATTCCCCATGAGTGCTAGGTTAATAGGTATTTGTTACTCTATCAGGAGTTTAGAAATACAAATAACTTTAAAAACAGCAATAAGGCCCTAACTGGTTTAGCTCAGTTGATTGGAGCACTGTTCCAAACACTGAAAGGTGACAGGTTCGATTCCTGGCAAGGGTACATGCTGGAGTTTCAGGTTCCAACCCCCTGGAGGTCTGTATGGGGGAGGTGACCAATCAATGTTGCTGTCTTCCTCTGTCTCTAAAATCAATAAAAGCATATCCTCAGTGTGTGTGTGTGTGTGTGTGTGTGTGTATTGGGGGCGAGGGGGGTAAAAACAATAATAAGAAATATAAAACAGAGATTCACTCGGAAGTCTAATACTCCAACACCAATTGCTTTTCCTTTTCCCATATTCTTTTCTCCAGGCTTTGTTCATATGCTGCTGTGTCACTTTTTATGAGGGTGAAACTGTTCACCCATAACAATAAAGGCAGTGAAATTGACTATCTTTGTCCCTAACATAACAATAATTATCCTACCATTATTAAATGAGAACTGCTGGCTAGTAGATGGCACTGTGAAGTAAATGAACAATTGGTTTCCCTGCCTCGGAGCACTTCACAGTAAAGACCGCACCATGTGGTGTCTCCTGCAGAAAGCTTAATTAAATCCAGCGAAGTGATCCGCCTGACCTGTCTTCTGCTCCAACTAGCTGACTGAATGATAAAGGACAATAGCTTGCAGTACTTCCTTTGCGTGTGTGCTTTTGTGTCTGTGTTTTAATTGCCAAGTTCGATGCTAAGTCTTTCTAGGGAGTTGAATATAAAGTAGTCATACAGAAAAAATAACCTATACCTCTGCATATGAATTTTTAAAAACCTTAAACCCTGGGTATTTATGACTAATATGTTTCTGAGATTTAGTCATTATTAGAAGGAAATGTTTTAACATTTACTCTTTAATACTTGAATACAATTATATTCAGAGTATAATTATATGGACTGTATGTAATGGTTCACTTATCACTAGTCATTATTCCCAATGAACCCAGTTTGCCTGCTTAGAGGCAATATTCTTGAAGGTATGCATTTATTCAGAGGTTTTTGATTTGTTTATTTTAATAGCCCTTGCTAGCAAAACCTAAAACTTCGAAGTTGTCTAAATTCACTACCAGAATGTAGCTAAAGCTTCAATTTGGTGATGAAAGTATAAAAAGGTCTGAATTCCTCATGACCTTCTGTATCTTGATTTACATAAATTTGCATATGTGCCATAATCATTATTATGAATTACAAAAGCTGAAGTAAAATTAGATAATATGGCTTTCAGCAATTGAACACATGCTGTAAAAATAAAACCAAAGTCCAAAAACAGCAAAAGTTTTTAAATGCTTGAAATAATTCCATCCTAGCAAATGTTGAATACCATTGTATCTGCCCTGAAGTTTATTTCACTGCAAAAAAAAAATGACTTTTGTGATTTAGTTATGAAACTAAATTTTTTTTTCATAGTTCTGGCTTCTATTTCATTAACTATCCTATATGATGCTTATTCCACAAGAACCAAATCAAAAATTTTCTGTGCAGGAAGATATTGTGACAGTGATGGTCTCCACTAAGAATTAATATTTTTATATGAATTTTGATAAGATCAGCATTTTATACAAAAACATTTTTACCACAAAATTATTTTTGTTGCCCCTTGCTTTTTAAATTAAAAACTCTCTGACTCTGAAAATTGTTTCAATAATAATAATAAATAGTAATAATGGAATATATTTATATAAGGGAATTTTCCACAAAAGCTATCTCAGTGTAGTCTCATAAAATCCTGTGGTAGCAATTATTGTTTTTTTGTGTGTTTTTTTTTTGATGGGTCAGAACATTAAAGGCTGAATTAATTTAAAAGTTTTTAAAATTCTTATAACAAGTTCATGGAAAACCCATAATTTGAGTTCATGGCTGGTTTCCCAGCACATTGTTCTTTTCATCGGCCTTGTATATCATGTGTTGATTGCAATGGAGCAATGATTGAAAGTCCCCAGAAAGGTTACCTTAAAGCTGTTTTATTGTTGCAGCCAAAGTATTTTGTCGTAGTCAAATGTGGTGACTGGTGCTCACGTGCTTACTCTCCACGGGGCCCCAGCAGCTTTGCTTGGCACAGTTTTAAAGCCCTGGCTTATAAGTGGAAACATGTGCCCTCTCTCATCTCCTGTGTCCACTTGCACCTCATCCAATATCCTCCCTCTCACCCAGATACTGCCATGTCTAATAAGCTTGCAATTATTTTTAAACTTTTTTCCATGAGGTGGTATCTGCATACCAGCTGCAGGAGAGAATGTAATTTATCCTGCAGAAGTTAAACCCTGGGTCATGTGAAGAGCTAGAGGTAATAAGAAGGAGATATTTAATGTAGCTCTCCATGGAAATGTCAGCCTCAATATCATATATTATCTATACTAGAGGCCCAGTGCACAAAATTCTTACATGATGGCGGGGGGTGGGGAGAATGTCTGACTGCCCATTTAGGCCCGATCCAGGGCAGCCAGATGTCCCTCTCAAAATCCAGGACTGCAGGTTCCCAACTGCTCCCCTGCATGCCTTCTTGATTGCCCCTAACTGCTTCTGCCTCCAAGTCTGATCACCCCCTAACCACTTCCCTGCCAGTCTAATTGATTCCTAACTGCTCCTCTGCCATCCTATTTGCACCTAACTGCCCTCCCCTGCAGGCCTGGTCTCCCCTAACTGATCTCCCCTGCAGGCTTGATTGCCCCCAACTGACCATCTTTGGTGGCCATCTTATGTCCACATGAGGGTAGTCATCTTTGATCACATGGGGACAACCATCTTGTGTGTTGGAATGATGGTCAATTTGCATATTATTCTTTTATTAGATAGGATAGAGGCCTGGTGCACAGGTCGGGGCCAGCTGGTTTATCCTGAAGGGTGTCCTAGATTAGGGTGGGGATTCCCTTGGGACATGAGGTGGCCTGGGCGAGGGGCCTGTGGTGGTTTGCAGTCTGGCCATGCCCCCCCGGTGACCCAAATGGAGGTCCTGGTATCTGGGATTTATTTATCTTCTATATTTGAAACTTTGTGACCTTGAGTGGGGATCTGGGCCGGCCAGGGCAGGTGGAAAACTTGGCTTCCTCTATAACCAGGAAAACTCAACCCTCCTATTCTCTCCATGGCTGCAGCCATCTTGGTTGGGTTAATTTGCATACTAGCTCCTGATTGGCTGGTGGGTGTAGCTTGTGGGTATAGCAGAGGAATAGTCAATTTGCATATTACTCTTTTGTTAGATAAATATTATCTGACTCCAGATTTTAGAGTTGAAAATGTTTGTGCTAGAACCAATCAGTAGGATCAGTTTAAATTTAGAGAAAATTTTCTCCCAGATTAACAAAGAAAGAAGGAATGAAAGTGAGAGAGCAAGAAAGGAAGCAAAAGAGAGACACAGTAAAAAAAAATATGCAGACAAATGAATACATGGAGGAAGGAAAGGGAAGAAAATAAAATAGTGAAGAGAAAGAAAAGGGAAGAAAGAAAAAGAGAAAAGGAAAAAGAGCCAGGGCTTTTTGTACAAGCGTGCTTTCTGTTCCTAAAAATAATTATTTAAATAATTTAATTCATTTGGCCAATAAAATGGTTTTGGTTGAAGAGTCAACTAGCCAGTGGCCTGAATTAACAAATTCATATCAGAGGCTGTTAATCAATAAATAGTGGTGTGATTGAAGAACTAGACAAAAGTGTAGAACAGTCCTGTTGAAGAACAATAAAATTAATGTGAAAGCAATTTGGATAGCTCTTGAGTGTCATACAGTTGGGAGCAGCTGTCATGCACTAGCTTCACGTTCTATCCAGGTAAGGAAGAAATATTGCAAAGCCCAGCTCCTTGGCATTCTCATCTCAGTAGGCACCACTACCAGCTATTGAGGTCCAAGCCCAGGACCCCTCAGTGCTTTATACTTTCTTCACTTCACACCAGCAAAGGAGACAAGAAAAAGAAATCTCATTCTGACTAACTGGTGGGTGTGGCATGCCAACTCAGTCCTTTCCATCCCTCTCCCATCTTTGTTCACTGCAGCTGTTCTACTGTAGGCATTCATTATGCGTTGCCAGTATAACTGCAACAGCAACTTGACTCTTCATTTCTCCCTAATCCTGCTGCCATGGTCTTTCCAAAACACAAATACCTTCAAGTTCCTTTGCTTAAGGAGCTTAAAATCCTTTAATGCCCTGCCTTTGCCTTGGGATAAAATTCAAAGGCCTTAACCAAGCATACAAGGCCTTATCATGAGTCAACCTCTGTCTAACTGTTCAGTCTCCATTTTTCATGCCTTCGCCAGTGGAACTGAGCCTACCTGTTGAACAAAATTACATGTAGTTCCAGAAAAGGCCAATGATGTCATGTCTCTGCATGGCCTGCTCATGTGAGATCATCCTCTCCATTATAGCACCTGACTGGCTTGGGACAGCCTCATCTCTTGCAAGCAATCATACCTGCCTGAGCCTGCCCTCTGGTCTTGTGATCAAGTTTATAGGTCCCTGTGGAGGCTCACTCCCATCTCACGCTGCACTTCCCTTTGTCATGTACCTATCAGAATTTGGTTAGTATGTTGTCTCTACACTAGACTGTGAACTCCTCAGCAGGCACTTAACAGATTCCTAGCACAGATAGATGTGCAGAACAGTAAATCTTATTTAGTCATTTAAAGAATTAATGAACTAACAACATGGTATCCAAAATATATGAGAGGTAAACAAGAACATGAAGTTTGAGCAATAGTGGTAGTGGAGTTGTTTCTCTGTATTGTTACCTGAATTGGGTAAAATAAAGAGTCCAGGAGAACTGGGTTCTAGTCCACTGCTCCTTCTTTTCCCTTTTCTTCCTGAAAACTTTCGAGTATGATTTTTATAGAGATAAAATTTACATGCAAGTCCATTTTATCACTGTTGTCTTTTATAATCAATGCTGTCTGTGCCCTATTTAAGAAATCTTCAACTCAGTATCACACATTTTTTTTCTTATGCCTTTATCTATGAGTTTTATTACTCTTATATTGTGGACTGTGATCCATTTTGAGATTATTTTTGCCTACAGTCTGATGTAAGTACAAGGTTAATTGTTTTCAATCCAGAGAGATATACAATTGTTTCAGCACAATTGTTTAAAGAATATTCTATTTCCACATTGAATTACCTTCGCACTTAATGTCAAAAGTCAATTATATATATATGTGTGTGTGCGTGTCTATTTCTGGATTCTGTCCCATTGATTTAATTGTACACCTTCAGACCATTACTACACAAGCTTGAATACTATAGCTTTATAGTAAATTTTGAAATTTGATAGTGTAAGTCCTGCAACTTTGTTCTTTATGTTTAAAATTATTATTGGTACTTTATGCCTTTGCTTCTCCTTGTAAACTTCAGAAGCATAAATTTCTTCAAATAAGCCTATTAGGATTTTGATTATTTTACATTGAATACATAGATCAATTTAAGATTTGCCAGCTTAATAATATTGAATCTTCTAATCTATGAACATGCATATTTTTCCACCAATTTAAGTTTACTTTTAATTCTTAGCAATAATTTGCAGGTTTCAGTATAAAGGTCTTACCCTTCCTTTAATAAATTTATCCCCAAATATTCTTATGCTATTATAAATAAAAGTTTAATATTTTTTCTAATGTTTTTAATTTTTTATTTTTATGAATTTCAGAGAGGAAGTGGGAGGGAGAGATAGAAACATCAGTGATGCGAGAGAATCATTGATTGTTTGCTCCTGCATGCCCTGCACTGTGGACTAAGCCTGCAACCTGAGCATGTACCTCTACAAGAATCCAATCACAACCTCCTGGTTCATAGGTCAATGCTCAATTTCTGAGTCACAGAGGCCGGGAAAAATTTTCTAATTGTTCATTGCTAGTATATAGAAATACAATTGATTTGGTTTGTTGACCTAATTTTTTTTTCTGTCTTTATATTTGAAGGGGCTCTTTTATAGCTAGAGTATAGGAGTGGGCAAAAGTAGGTTTACAATTGTAATACAATAATTAATAAATAATAATACAAGAATAAACTATGTTTCACATATAACTATAAACCTACTTTTGCTGCCCCCTGTATATTTTGGTCATGCTTCTTTATTCATTTGAACTATCTCTATATTATAGTTGGAGAGCTTAGACTATTAGTGTATTTATTGATATGCTTGTGATTGGTTCTGCCATTTTATTACTTAATTTTTATTGATCCTTCCTATATTTTATTTCTTTGTTTCCCTTTCTTGATTCTTCTTAGAAATTGTATATTGTTGATTCTCACCCGAGGATATTTTTCCATTGATTTTTTAGAGAGTGGGATAAAGGGAAATACAGAGAGAAACATCCATGTGAGAGAAACACATAAATTGGTTGCCTCCTGCACAAGCCTTGACCACAGCCCAGCCGGGGAGAAGCCTACAACAGAAGTACATGCCCTTGACTGGAATCTAACCTGGGAGCCTTTATCTACTGAGCGAAACTGGAAGTTGGGGCAGGGTCTAGAAGACCAGGGTTCACAGGGGCAGCGGGGCACCAAGCCATCCAGAACAGTCAGTGCATTAGCCCCTGTTTATCTTGACCCCAGGCATGGCCTGATTCCACTCATTGTCTTGGCTCTCCAGGATGATTATTGGGGCCATGGCATTGTCTTGGGAAAAGAAGTAATAGATTAATCAGATGAGCTTTCTCTCCCTGTACCATGGCTCTGTGAAAGTCTCAGGGAAATGCTAGCCAGTGTTTCTACCACCTTCTTTGAAAGGCTTTGCTATAATTACCTTTTCTCACTCAGGAAGATGGTTCCATGGCACATAATCTAAATTTAGGTTTCTTAATTCCATTGCATTTCTTATGAAAATAATTTGGACAATGCAACTGATCATCCTCTTTTCTGATATTTCAAGGAGGCAAAGTTTTAAATGACTCCTCTAACCAGAGCTTAAGCTGAATATAGATGCACAGCCTCAGGCATTTCCCTCAGTAAACTCAGAGCTGGGCAGTGGAGGAGTTGCCCATGCTGCTTGTTTAAGCAGGACTGAGGAATACTAGTTCTTCAGGTTCGGCCACAGATCACCTTTCAGAAGACCATGCGCTCTATTACTCATTGCAGTGGAAGACAGCATTGGTGTTGACAAACTGTACAGCTAACTGTCCCGGAGATAGAAAGCAGGCACCCCTGGGAAAAGATAAACATGCCCTCTGCCTGTACTTGAACTGTGCAACAGAGAGGAGCGGGACTCCTCCTCTCTATGCACCAGTGGCTCGAGGGAAACCATGAATAATATACTGATGTTCCCTATGCAAGTCTGGAACCAATTAATTTAAGGTGATTTGAGTGTGACAGGCAGAGAGAGTCCGGAAGTACTCTTTTTATGAATGTTCCCTTAGAACATATGACCAGAGGAATTGTGGTTCTTCTTTCAGCAATTGGATATGAGACCGAGAGAATAAACAGGGAAGGGCCAAATTACAGGTGAGGTCCTTTTGCCTCCCAGTCAGAGTTCCTCTAACTCCGTGCTACTGAAAATGTGGTCTATCGTCCAGTAGCATTGGCATCACCAGGGAGCTTGCTGGAAGTGCAGAGTCTCAAACCCTACTCCAGAGCCGCTGAATTACAATCTGCATTTTAACAAGATCCCTAGGTGAGCCACATGCACATTTAAGCTCTAGAAACACTGCTTTAACCTGCAGATATGGGCAAAATGATATCTCATTCTTACCTGAGCTCTCCCTTTCGCCCCCATCCTCTTATACTATAGAGATGTCCCAGACTTGATGTCATAGTCTACTCAGTAGGTGCATGTCCCAGCATGGGTACTCTCTTGCCATCCTGTCCACTCAGATGACACAAAGCAAAACCACCAGTGAACAGTTAAAATCAAATACCTTTATTTTTAAAATCAAAGACAATTTTAGAAGCACCACCTAAAATAGAAGAGGGAAAGTTGAAACCATCACTATCATGAACAGCACCTCTTTCAAGACTCTTCCTCTACAATTCCATCCACCTCCTAGGACAAGAGGTAGGGACTCTCCTCACTCACAGAGAGGGTCTTACGCCTCACACCATCCTCCGTTCACTCTTGCACTGAGCCAAGTTTCTGATATATTTTTTTCTGAAGTGTAGGTTTCAGATGACTGGGGAGTAATGCTGAGACTCTAGGTCCCCTTGCCGGTGGAAAAGATGGCGCTTTCTGATCAAATTTGTATCTCCGCTTTCCCACCAATGTGAGCTGCAAACAGATGGGTTTTCTAACTAGAGGACTTATTGAAATAGCTTGTCATGAAGAAGGCAGTTCAGTGTGACTGATAAACTCCAGAGTGGAGCTAGTCTCCCTAACCCCAGCTTTAGTTAGAACAGCACCTGTTGAGCACTGGCTAAGTATCTGCTATCATCATGTGGTTGCAGATATTTCCAAAAATGTTTAAGAATACTCTTGCCTGCATATAAAGAGCAATTTACAGTGATTAACTTAAAGTCTGATACTGGTTTATAGGTTTATGCTTCAGAACTCTAAGATCCTTTGTGCTGGGCAACAAGAGGAGTCAAGATTCTTGGTGCTTCTTCCTCAGCCTCATCACAGGTTGGTTTATTGCATCTGTGCATCTTGACCTGCTCAGAAAATTGATATCACCTTCTCATCGTTTCAGTTCTCCCTATTTTTGTTTCACTTGGTGACCTCATGCTCTTTTCCCATTGCAAGTTTGTCAAGTGGGGCATCTGTGCTAATTTCCTTCTTAAAAATGATGGTGGAATGGAGGAATTGCCATGAAATTATTTTCACATAATTGTGTAACTAAAAGGCGCAGAATTAAGGAATCAAATGAGCTCTGTACAGATAGGCAGAGAATTTGAGCATGGCACTTTTATTTTTAAAGATATGCTAATTGTAATAAAGTCTTTTTTTGTTCAGGGATGCTTAGAATAACTTTCAGTAAATTTGGATCATTTAAAACAATACTCCTTGAGTCACTAGATATTCTGTGTGGTGAGTCAGTCCTGGCATGACATTCTGCTCTGTGTATCTGCTAGCGTGGCTTCAGGAATTATTGCCAGGCTGGTTAATTTGGTCCAGATATTAAGATAGGAATCCTATTTTGAAAGCGCCAAAACTTACAAAATATATGATGATTTCTATCATCATAACAGGCAGAATTTGTGTGGGTTTAGAACATTTCTAGCTTCTATGAACTTCAAGAATTTATTTTTATTTTCTTTGACATGGTAAGATAATGAAATGTTATCTAAATATGTAGAGAAAAGGACTGTTTGAGTAATATAATTATGAAAATTCTAATTAGAAGAAACTTAAAAGATCATCACTGCACCATTTCATAAAATATTGGCACCCTTGTTGGATATCGCTTTATGATATAGCAGGGAAGTATGTAACTTTAGCAGCCAAATGGACCAGAGCTTAAATACTATCACTTCCTGGCTATTTGACCTAGGCCAAGTTAAGTAATTTTTTTTGGCCTCAATCTCCTCATTTATAAAATGGTGCATCAAACCTACCCTAGAGTGGAAGGAGAATTAACTTTGGGTGATGAACACACAATACAATATAGAGATGATGTATTATAGAATTGTATATCTGCATAACTTTATTAACTAATATCACCCCAAAACATTTAATAAAAATTTTAATAATAAAATAATAAAACCTACCCTAGAGGTATCAGTAAGGATTATATGATATATGTATAAAGCACTTACCACTATATCTATGTGTGGTAAATGCCATATAAAACATTTAGTTATAGTAAGTGTTTTATATAATTTAATAAAAGTAAAACCATACAAAACTCATAGTTCTATGAGTCTTTATTGTTGTCCATCTATTTTGAAGAGTTGTTACTAAGAATGAATTTATAACATTAAAACATCTAACATATGATAATGCTTTACAAATTATAACATTCATTATTATTTCTTCCAGATGATCATTCTACATCATTTATTCATTCATCAAATATTTATTAATGTGTGCCAGTGGTTTGAGAGAACCCAAATGAATAAAACACATGTTCTCTGTCCAAAGTCTAGAGGCAATTGGTTTGATGTGGTCTGAGTGTGACAGGCAGAGAGAGGACAGAAGTTTGGGGCTAAGTAACATCTGATGGTGCCATTGATTGAGCTAGGGCAGTGGTCTGCAAACTGTGGCTCGTGAGCCTCAGTTTGCTGCTTGTTGACTAATGAGTTTGCCGACCACTGAGCTAGGGCAGACAAGGACAACAAGACTCTGGGACAAGGAATTATGAAGGGTAATCAAGGGTTCCATTTTCACATATTAAGTTTGAGATGCTCATGAAGCATTCAAATGAAAGATCATACAGATAATTGCATAAATAAAGCTGGAGAAAATATTTGACTGGTGAAAAATGACAGGTTCATTATAATACATACATGGCATTTAAGACAATGAAACTGGATGAAGTACTGGAAAAAAATGTGCAGGAAGAAAAGATAGCCCCAAACTGAAATCTAAGGAGCCCCTTCATGTAGGACTTGGTAGAGCACAAGTAATATCCCAGGAAGACAATGTCTATGTTGGATATGCTTAGGATGTTTTATTTTGAGACTTGCTTTTTGGAATTTCTAATATTGGCCTTTTTGGAACAACACAGAACATAGTCTATTCCTTCAAGTAGATGAGTAAGGCTCCCTCCATGCCTTCTGTTAGACTTTTCTTCTTTAGCTTAAAAATAGCCCCATGTCCTGGAATTGTTAATGGAGGGGAGAGGTCCTCATCTCCGCTGGTTGGTAGTGGGGGTGGATTTTTAGTGATAGACTGAGAAAGAGAATTTTCTGAGACTCATATAGGAGGATGCTATATCATAGAAAGCTTTATTTCTGTGGAATCAAATCCCTGATTTTTCAAAGTCTCATTTCCCTTTGTCCAGTCATAGAAGAAATGTAACTGGGGCTTCTATAGATTAAAATCAAAGTCAATGTCTAAAGTTTTCTTTCTATGTTGGAGCGGAGTTTAATCCAGCATCAGACTAGCATAGTTTGTGTTCCTAATTACAGTCCATCAGTTCACTGCATGTGGGATCCACATGGCCATGAGCCATACAGGTGAATGCAAGGAAACAGGAACAATAGAGCCCCACAAGCCAAGAGTCATGAGACATAAGAGTACAAGAGTCAAGCTCAACAAGAGAGCAACAACAGCAACGAGAAAAAGAGAGCTCTTTTGTTTAGGAGATGCTGTATTCCCAAATTTTGGTGGACTTGCAGTTGCCATGCCCACTCTGGCCAATTGTATCTGTTCCCAGGTTTGACTGACAGGCAAGTATCTTCCTTATATTACCCCAACTTCACTGGGCATGCATCTACCTTCCCTTTGTTGGACGCCTTCCTCTAGTGTTTTGTAGGGAATAGGTGATAACCTTGGAAGCCACATCTTAAGATGGCATCGTCACAAGGTAGAGGGAGCCTGTGTTTCTAAGTCATGGGAGTCCCTGCCAGTCTTCATCAGTCTCTATGTGAGCAGTAAATACACTTTCTGGGTGTGTGCTGAGCCATATACACTGAGTGGCCAGATTATTATGATCTCTGAATGCATAATAATCTGCCTACTCAGTGTATGTATATATATTAGAAGTCCGGAGCATGAATTCGTATATGGGTCCAGTCTGGCCAGCCTGGCCAGGGGGAGGGGACATAGGCAGTTGGCTGGCCTTCCTCCTTTTTGAACTCCTGGTCGAGAGGACAATTTTCATATTAGCCTTTTATTATATAGGATGTACACTGAGTGGCCAGATTATTATGTGCTCAGAGATCATGGCCACTCAGTGTATATTTCAGGATTAACTTGTTACTACATCATGGTCACAATTAAACAGAAATAGCAACTTCTATGTAAACTGCTGCCAGGAGATCTAAGTACAAGTCATCATGACCCACTTTCTCAATTTTTTGTTCCCTTTCTCTCCCAAATAGCACATATACAACCATTTGACACCACAGCGGATAAGTCATGCTAGTTACATGGGATAAAACAGCTGTGTTTAATAGTGAAAAAAATGTAGCTCCCACTTAAGCTGTGATTGACATTTTAGAAAAATCATTTTCAGTTATTTTTAATTCCTTGAATGTTTCTCCTAACTCTTGTACATGCTATACCAAATGTGGCAAACTCCAGTGGGAACTAAAATGCCTACAAAGAGCTACATCAATCTGCCATAACAACTATGCCATCTACACTAATAAAAGAGAAATATGCAAATTGGTCATACCTTCATGACGCTCACCAGCCAATCAGGAGCAGGTATGCAAATTAAAGCAACAAAGCTGGTGGATTAATTTGCATATGCAGGCACAGAGTGGCTGGGGGCAGGGCAGCCTCTTGAGCTCATGCTGGCACCAAGCACTATGAATGCTGGGAACAGATATCCTTGGGAGCCAGACTGCTCTGAACTTGTAGGCCTCTGCATAGGCCCAGAACGGCTGGGGTCTCAGGACGACCACTGGCCATTCTGGATATATGCACATAGGCACAGAGCAGCTGGGGGCAGGGCAGGAACATCCACAGGACCCAGATACTCCAAGCCAGCATGCACCCAAGTGGCTGGGGGGGGGGCGGGGACATCCCCCAAGTGAAAGAGCAAATAGCAGACTGTGGGGGAGTAGACAGCAGGGCCCTGCTTGCCACTGGCCATTGCAGCAAGGGACAAGCAGTCCCCTGCAGGGCCCCCACAGAGAGCAGACACCAGGGCCCTGCTTGCCCCTGTGGTGGTGAGCCAGAGAGCAGATAGCAGGTCCCTGATTGCCCCTGACCCCAGCAGATAAAGACAAGCAGGCCCCCACAGAGAGCAAACACCAGGACCTGTGGTGGTGTCAAGCAGGCAAGTCCACAGAGAGCAGAGAGCCACAGGGAGCAGGCCTAAGCTGTCAGTAGAACATCTCCTGAGGGCTCCCAAATTAGAGAGGGTGCAGGTTGGGCTGAGGAATCCCACTCACCACACTGTGCATGAATTTCATGCACCAGTCCCCTAGTCTATATATATAAAAGCCTAATATGCAAAGTGTCTTCTGCAGAGTTCAACTGACCAGGAGTTTAATCATTCACTATGACGCTGCACTAGGCAGCAGCATGGAATGAAGGGGATCTCTCACCAGCAGCCAGCAGCTGCTAGGGACCCTACTGGTGCATGAATTTCATGCACTGGGCCTCCAGTAAAACTATAAATACTCCTGTCAGGTCAAAGAGTAATTTTTAAAATGTTAGTATATGATGATACATGCTGTACAGGTATGAAAAATGTGAGGTGGAAGAATAGTACCTGGCAATAATAATAGGTAAAAACTATATTTATAAGAGTTATAGTATGATATGATTTTGTTAAATAAAATGAGTAGAGAAAAGAGTAGAAGTAAGGTACATGTACCTAGTTAGCAGAGTTAACTATCCACTCCTAGTTAACAGAAGGGATATCTTGGGGTAGTAGGTTTATGGGTGATTCTTTTTTTAAAATATTTTTTATTTATTTTAGAGAGAGAAATGGAGAGGGAGAGATAGAAACATCAATGATGAAAGAGAATCTTTGATTGGTTGCCTCTTACATGCCCCCTACTGGGGATCAAGCCCACAACCTGGGTATATGGTTCATAGGTCAACATTCAACCACTGAGCCATACCATCTGAGTATAGGTGATTCTTATTGAGTTCCACTGTGTGTGTGTGTGTGTATGTTTCCATCTCTTCTAAAATTCATATTGTTTTAGATGTCAAAAAAAAGTTATCTTAAAAATTTATATTTGGGAATAAAGGGAAAATATATCAAGTATGAAATTTTCTGATATATTTTATTCTAACTATATATTTTGTAATGTAGTATATCATGTTTGGTATATTTTAAGTATAGTAATGGCTCTACTAAATTCTATACAACTAACCTGGAACTATCATTCATCTATAAATTCTAGTCAAGTTGAAAAATATATATCTATTATCCTTTATATATGACAGAAGGAAATTTTGCCCATTTTAATGATTATCATTACTACCTTGCAAGAGAACAAACCACAATCTAAAAACATAACTAACATGGGGACAAGCTGTAACAGAAAATGAAAAATATCCTGTAATTAGAGCTACCAAAAGAATGCAATGATTCTGTTCTCCAGATTTTGTTTCACTGTTTATTCATTGGAATGGCTTAGTTTTAGTGAGTTCACCACTGGCCTGAGACTGGTTCATTAAACTCTAATCTGATTAGGACTTTTTGTTTCTTTGTTCTCTGTGTTTTCAGGTGGCATTTTTGGCTAGACATTATAAATTTTTGCCTCACATGAGGAAAAGTAACATAACTTTGCCTGTGTGTTACATAATGAAAACACAATTCTCATGCATTAACCCTAAAAAATTCAACTCTAGTTAGCAGAATTCTACTATTGTCCAAATAATCTTCAGTATATGAATTTCACTTATAATACACATATGCATGAAAGCACTATATGTGCATTTATGTCTGGATAGCCAGATGTACATAATTGTTCAGAACCATTACCAGTTAAATATAAATGTTTTTAAGTGAGATATAAGCTTTCTTCATGTTCTTTATCTAAATAAGTTAAAGGTTGAACCAATGTAATCTAGAATCAGCAAGAAAGGGGGAAAACATGGTAAACAAGGTTACTTGTCAGCAAAGAAGAATGCAAACTAAAGTCAGTTAGATAAAGAGAATCACCAAACCATCTGGAAAAGGCTTTATATTAGACTAGAGGCCTAGTGCATGAAAATTCATGCACTTGGAGGAGGGGGTAAGGGGGGGGCGGCTCTTAGCCGGGCCTGTGCCCTCTCTCAGGGAATGTTCACCTGAGGAGCCTAAGCTGGAAGTCAGACATCCCTCTGACAGCCCGGAAGCCCTCGGGGGATGTCCGACTAACAGCTTAGGCCCACTCCCCAAGCCATTAGTCCGACATCCTTAATGCTGCTGCAGAGGTGGGAAAGGCTCCTGCCACCACTGCTGCACTGGCCAGCCATGAGTCAGCTTCTCACTGAGCGGTGCTCCCCTGTGGAAATGCATTGACCACCAAGGGGCAGCTCCTACATTGAATGTCTGCATCCTGGTCGTTCCCAGTTGTTCCATCATTAGGATCAATTTGCATATTATCCTTTTATTATATAGGATGTAAAATAAAATTATGACTCAGTAAAATCTTCACTATTGAAAAGCAAATATGAGTCATCCTGTGATATTGGTGGTCAGAAAAGATTGTGGGGGGCAAAATTGGCCCCAGTCACTGATGGATTACCCTATTGGCATAAATAAACATTAGGAAATTCCACTTTAATGAAGTCATCCAGTTTATAATCAAGCAACCATGGAGAAAAACAAAGTTGTTCTGCTATCATCACATTTGTAAATGTTATGCTATTTTATTTTTTAATATACATTTTATTGATTTCAAAGAGGAAGGGAGGGGTGGTGAGACAAAGAAAGAGAGAGAAGCCTCAATGATGAGAGGGAATGACTGATTGGCTTCCTCCTTCACAACCCCTACTGGCAATTGAGCTCACAACCCAGGCTTGTGCCCTGACCGAGAATGGAACTGTGACCTTCTGGTTTGTAGATCGACACTCAACCACTGAGCCATGCTGGCCGGACTGTTATTTTTAAAAATAAAATTGTATTTTTGTTCTTGTGCTTAAGGGCTAGGGGCTTTAAAAGTCTTATCTGGCCCTGGCAAAAATCCAGGTGGATACGGAATGGAAATGAAGACATGTGCCAGGGTAAGTTCCCAGACTCCAACCAGGATGTTCTGGACAAGACAGGGTTTCTTAGAGGAGGGTAGGCTTGCTTAAAGGTCTGGAATGTTCTCAAATGGTGGCTTCTGGGGACTGTGTGCACTCTTCAGCCTCAGTAGAGGTGTGTCTTCACACACCTTTCTGAACAGCATGCCGTCATCTGGACATCAGCCCTCAGCTCCTGGGCAGCGGCTGGTTTAATGGAGGCCCATACCACTTACACCAGGAAGCATTTTAATTGCAGTTGGTTTTGTACCATTCACACTGTTGGAAGGTGCTTGACTCCTGGATCCTTCCGCACTAGCTTAAGAAACTGAATATAAAAATGTGCGCCAGACTGCTGTCAACCTGTGAATGATGGCAGCGTCATATGATCAAAATAGGTATGATGACAGAGTCATTTGATGCACAAACAATCTTTGCAAGTCTGTAATGACAACAAAATGAACTGTCCTCACCTGAATGGAGCCAATGACTTCCCTTTAAAATCTACAGAAACACACCTGTGTTTCTCATCACTGCAACAGGACTCTGACTTTTAAGTTTGCACAATCGTGCAAGAAGCAGAAAACCCGTCTCTATCTTAAATGTCAGATCACTGGGCACTTGCAGACAGATCAAAAGAGCCCTTCAAGTCTCTGTATTTCAGTTTTTGGTGCTCACCACACACTCCTCACATAACAAGCTTAGTTCCATGGGCCAACTTCTGGACCAAAAGATAAGACTTCCTCCCTCCTCAAATCACATTTTCTCAAGTCGTTTTCAGTTCTGAGGTATAAATGTTTTAATAGAATTATGCAAATGATGCCTTAACTCCAAATGATTTCCGAACTAAATACCTCTTTGAAGAGTTGCTGTGTTTGCAATGTCCACAATTAGGAAAAGAAAGCTTGGACGGTGGGCAAGGAGGACACCCCCAACGGGCTTTTATTTATCCCCAAGGTTATTTTGTGAAAACGTAAAGCAACCTCTGCTTCTGAAAGGTCAGACTCGCTGGGATGAAAATGCTGACCGTTGGTCATTAGGGGATTATCCTGCTGGCAGAGTCGAAGCCCAGCTCAAATGCACCTCATTCCTGATTTGAACTGTCCGGATACTGAGACAGAAACACCGAGGGTACAAGCCAGGACAATAAACAGCGAGGCAAAGAAACTTACATCACTCCTAAATCTGAGGTGCAAACCTACATTTGACAAAAGGCCATGTCTCCATGTGAAAGATGTTTTTTGTTTCCTATGTTTTGGGTTTTTTTGCTTAAAATAAAGGAAAACATTTTCTTTTAAAGGATATTCAAGAAGAGATAACAGTGAACGATTTCTCCCAATGTGACACATGCTTGCCATTTCAGACCAGGTAAGACCTCTTGTTTAACGGGAGAAGAATAAGTAGATTCATGGGTGGAATATATTGTAGAGACGCACACCAACTGTTCTGATTCTGTAATTCTTGAGCTTCTGCAAAGGGGGAACAAAATCCATATTAGAAACAGCCACAGGCCCAGGTGCTGGCTTATGATTAAATAAACCTGTTACAAACTAAATGGGTGATGAAAGCCGTGATTTATTTTATTTGTATGTTTGTTTGTTTATTTGCTTTAGTAATGCAGCAACAAGGGAAGGATGTTGCTGTTTAAAGCATAGTCTCCCTGTTCTGCACTGAAGGATGCAGATTTTGGGCCCCGAGGCCTGGCTCCAAAGCAGCGTGGAGCGCCAGCCGCCCTCTGCACTGTCCTTTCCCTCAGCTGTTCCCTCTTCAAGGTGAAGCACCTCTTCTCTTAAAAGCGGTGCTTGAGGGTGGAGTGCTTGGCAAGGCAGCCTCGGGACAAGGGAAGGACACAGAGAAGGGCAGCCCATGGAGCCGGTGCCAAGGGATGATTTCTGAGGTCACAGGCAATGGATGACATTGATTGCCAGGCATTTCCGAAGAATGAGGCTTCAGCTGAAAGCCCAACTCCAATCAACTTTCAAAAATTCACTTTTATATTTAAAATGTGACAATAGGAGAAAAAAAAAACAACCAATATCCAAATTCCCGTCATTTCTCTCTGCCAGTGTCACACCTGCCTGCCCGGGCACCGTCCCTATAATATGCCCTTCAAAGCAACCCTGTGCCTGCAGCTGGGAGGTGAGTTACCTGCCCAGGGGCTGTGTGCTGCCATCTGGCTCTGCAATGTGCACAGTCAGCTCGCATCTCTGCCAAGGAGCTAAATTCTGGAACATCGGCAGTCTCAAGTATGTAATCTGGATTTCCAAATAAAGTTCCCGCACTTCCAACTACCCCTGCCAGCAGGGCTGGAGCGGGGGCTGGGGGTTGGAGGCGGGAGGAGGGGGGAGGGAAGAAGTGGTGTTTTACTGTCACTCGCAGCTGCTGTGTAACTTCTCTTGCAGGTCGCTTGATATCCACCTGGCTTTAAAACTGACATCTCTAGGTCGGCAGAAAGGGAGAGTTTCCGTCTTGATTTATTTCTCTCCTTCGTTTTCAATTATGTTCAGAAGCCACCTCTACACAATTGCACTGCATTTGCTTCTAGGATTTCTTCTAATAGCGCTGTTCAGTGGAGTAACATTAATATTACGAAAATAGAATCCTTTTTTACCGTTTAGCATGAAGCCGTCGGTGTTCTTTTATTAAAAATTGCTGAAGGCTGCAATTTGTAGGCAATTAAGTAATCCATGTGAGGTTTAACTTTCCTGTGTATGTCCCCCGAGAGGAAACTTTTTTTTATAAGTAAAAAGTCAACTGTGAAAAATTAAATCAAACTAAAAACACACCCCCTAAACTAATTCTGATCAGAATACCCAGGTCCTCCCTGCTGATGATATATTTCTGAAGAAAACACGACTCCCCACTTTGGTCTGAAATGAGCACAGGTTATGCAAAGAAAACATATAGATGTTGGTAGATTATTTTGGTTTTGTTTATTCACCACCACCCACCTCCCCAAACTAACAAGGACCCCATAGGCACAGATAAACTTCATGTTATTTTTCCAAGCAATTTATGCAACGTTGTTTTTTTTTTTTTTTTTTAGATGGGGTCATATGACAACTCTAAATACGAATAACACAGCAGAATGCTGTTTTGGCTGGTACATGCGGGTATTAGTTTGCAGGCTTGAAGCTAACTGAATATCCGTAGACTCTGGGTGCACTCCAGAGAAGGCTCTGATCCTCTATCCGGTTCAAACTGCTTTGGTTGCCTGAGTTAGAAGTGCTAAAAGGGGACAACAAACACGCCCCTTGATTGGCTGCTTTTCTGAGCATCATTACCTCGGGTGCAGTTGTGAGAGAAGGTCAGGAATGACGAGGAGACAGGACTGGGTCTCAAGAGAAAAGAGATCCATCATAACCATATAGGCTGACTATACTGTAAACCTGACCACACATGTATGTGATTAAGTAAATCAGTTTCCGGTTTTGCAGTTTGCAGAATTTATAATTCGGCACTGTAGATTTAGAGTAAACCATTTCGCATTGTTTTTATCATCTTCTGATGGGCTATTTGATATGGGAGCAACACTAGATATTAGCTCTTGTGTTATTTTCTGTCCTTCCTGCTAGAGTATAAATGCCAGGAACTTTTGCTTTATTTACTCCTCTAGATCTAACCCAATGCCAAGGACAATAGTCCGTGCTCAATAAATGTTCCTATATATTAGTATGTAAAAGTCTAATAAGCAAATTGTCCCCTCGGGAGTTCGACCAGAAGACCGGGAGTTCGATCACTGGCTATGATGTGCACTGACCTCCAGGGAGCGTTGTGAAAGATGGCAGGTGTGAGTGACATGAGGAGAGCAAGAACGCTGCAGGATGATGGAGCAGGTGAGCAGGCGGTGCCAGGCCAAGGCAGGATGCCAGGCAGGGCTGCCCAGGCGAGATGGGGCCAGACACTCCCTGAAGCCCTCCTGTTGTCCCTCCCCAGCCGGCTGGCCCCCATTATACCTCTACAGCCAAAAGAAGGCAGCGGCAGAATATGTCTGAAAAACTATCATCAAAAAATACTACCATGCTGAGACCGGTTTGGCTCAGTGGCTAGAGTGTCGACCTGCGGACTGAAAGGTCCCAGGTACGATTCCGGTCAAGGGCATGTATCTTGGCTGCGGGCACATCCTCAGTAGGGGGGCGTGCAGGAGGTGGCTGATCGATGTTTCTCTCTTACATCGATGTTTCTAACTCTCTACCACTCTTCCTTCCTCTCTGTGAAAAATCAATAAAATATATTAAAAAAAAAAAAAAACTACCAATACTGGCAGGAACTGCCTTCACAGTGAAAATGGAGTAAATGAGGAAGCAATTATCAAACATAGTTGTGGTGGAATGACTGTTACATGCTAATTTCGCCTATCACTAAATTTCTCTGATGAAAAACCATCTGATGGAAAATTTACTTGATGTTGCAGCAAAGGTAAAGTTTGCCCAAATGATATAAATTTTTCAGAATACCTAGCATATTTTTTTAAAATGAATGATAAATGAAGATTATGACAGTAAAAAATTTATGGAAAACTAGAGGCCGGGTGTACAATAATTCATGTACTCGAGGTGGTGGTGGTGCGGCAGGGCAGGGGGGTTCTTCAGCCTGGCCTGCACACTCTCACAATCTGAGACCTCTTGGTTAGGGTCCCTAAGCCTGCCTGGCATGAGATCAGGGCCTTTTGGGACTTTCCTTCCCCAGGCTGCAGGCAGCTGGTCCCACCCCACTACTGCCACTGCCCGCCTTCCCTGCCACCAGTGGCCTCCCTCTGCAGGTGACAGGCTGACCTGGGCCTCCCTCTTTCTTTGCTGCGAGGGGCTGTCTGACTACCTGATTGCCGCTAACCACTTGCCTACCTACCTAATCACCCCTAACCACTGGTCTGCCTACCAAATCACCCTAACCACTCTGCCTGCCTGCCTAACCACTTTCTTGGGGGTGGGGCCAGTCAGACAAAGGGCTGTCTGTCTACCTGATCACCCCTAGCCACTCTACCTGCCTGTCCGATTGCCCCTAACACTTGCTTGGGGCTGTCTGCCTACTTGATCTCCCCTAACCACTTGTGTGCCTACCTAATCACTCCTGACCCCTCTGCCTGCCTGCCTGATTGCCCCTTATCACTTGCTTGGGGGGGCGGGAGGGCAGCACTGACTTCGGTTGGTCAGCCTCCAGTCATCACTGATCACTACAACGCAAGGTTTTTTATATATTAAGATATTCGTTCCATAAATAATTCTTTTGCTTTACTTCAATGGGTGCAAATATCTCTTTATCATCAGGATATTGGCCATACTGTTTTAGAATACAAGGTCAAGTTTATCACCATACTGGAACTTTATATCCTTCAGATGGTGTTCCATGGAAGTTTGCTCAACTCTACATTTTAGATATGGCTGAAGCAATGAGCAAAAGATTAGCAATGTCAGAAAACTAAGGTTGCTCAGAAGGGCTCATGATCACCATCAACCTCATGCATGAAATAAATGAATTAACAAAATCATACAAGATGCTACATGAGGTAGAAAAGGAAGCCCGATCTGAAGCAGCAGCAAAAGGTATAGCTCCCACAGAAGTAACAATGGTGATTAAATATGATCATAATAGTGATCCAGATAGATATAATTCTCCCCGTGTAACCAAAGTTGCTGTCATATTCAGAAATGAAGATGGAGAACCTCTTTTTGAAAGGGACCTGCTCATTCATTGTAAACTAGATCTCAATAATCCGAATGCCACTAAAATAAAATTTCATTTTATTTCACTAAAATGAAATAAATCAGTATCCTGTTTCCTACATTATATGTAATGACGCATCCTATTCTTTTTCCACATGATGAAAAAGGCTGTGGAACGGATATTGCCCTAAGACTCAGAGAGGACAGTTTAATCTACAATAATACTAAATTCAATGATGATGCTAAAAAGGAAAATGTTCCCATCTAATTTCTTAAAAGTATTACTCCTCTGGGAATGCTATGTCATAAATTAGATTTGAAAGTAGGTGCAATCATCATGTTAGTGAGAAATCTTAATAGTAAATGGGCTCTTTGTAATGGTACTATGTTTATTATCAAAAGATTGTGATCTAACATAACTGAAGCTGAAATATTAACATGATCTGTGGAGGAGAGGTTGTTCTGATTCCAAGAATTGACTTGTCCCCATCTGACACTGGCCACAGTATTAGGATAAGTTTAATCAATTTGCCAGTCATTGTTTTTATCAATGTTGTTTTTATATCATATTTTTGTTCTTTTTATATCATGTCTTCTTGTTGTTATATCATGCTGTTATTGTTTATTCATTAATCCATTTATATATTATTTTATATACATTTTACTAATTTTATTTCATCTCTGACACTTCTATTATAGAGAAAAGGTGAATAGTGATATTAAAATATTTCTTCTAGTTAATCTCCTTTCTTTTTTTTTTAATCTCCTTTCAATATACATGAATTCATGCACTGAGCCACTGGTATTAAATAAATGTATATTTCTGATTAATCTCTTTTAGTTCTGTGTTTCATGAAGCTGATTGAAAATATGCTTATAGCTATCATTACATTATTCCATACTCACTTTTTAGCAAAAGTAAAACCTCTACCTTTTTTTTTAAGGTGAAATACAGACTGCTATCACCTTAGAAAAATGTAATAGTGCTTGAAATAAGTTGAGGCTTTCTTACTTGGAGAATTACTGGTTGGTTTTAAATTTAACTGCTTATGGATTGCTTGTTTCTTGAGTGGAGGCCAGTATAACACAGGAATAGAATAAATACACTCTTCCAAGTTCACTAACAAATGCACCACCCAATAAGAGAAAGCTGAGAAAACATTACTTCAAAGTAATTTCAAGAAAGTGAAGTCAAATTTGTACACCAATGGTTTTCTGCTTTTATTTCACACAAGCACACATAATAGAATGTTGATAGAGACATGTTGCTGCTTTTGGGGAAAAATGAAGAACAAATGTTCTCTCACAACTCCCACTATGTTCTGAGTTCTTACAGTGGCCTAGGTCTCGGCTGGTGAGCTTCCTAAAGAAGGCAGAATCCTGGGCCCCACCTTGGAACTTCTGATTCTATAGGTAAAAGTGAGGTTCAGAAATATTTATAACCAGCCATGTGATTTGTATTCAAAATGTCTACAGACTTCACCTTGAGAAAAATAGAAGAAAAAAACAACAACACTAATATGGAGAAAATATTATAAGGTCTAGGTTTCCTTTTGAGCTCAACTCTCACCAGATTGTACTTCATGTATCTAGCTGTCAGATTAATACCCATATGTATTGATTATTAGAAAATTAAAATGGCCAGGAGACTATTAGAACATGCTTATACAGTTCTAAAAATGTTTATCATTTCTATTCTTCAATAGACAGAGGCTTCTGTTTAGGTTGATGCTACAAATGTTGCCAAAGTCAAATGCAAAAAAAAAAATCAACTTTATAAAAATGTTTATTCTTCACTAGACAAACCACAAAATCTTTTCTCACATTTTATCTAATTTGATTCTCAGAGTAAATGTGAAGGAGTCAGGGTAGGAGTGTGTTAATCTAATTTTGCACATGAGCAAATGTAGGTCCAAATAGGTTTTCACTAACCCAAAGCCAGAGAAGTAGAAACAATCAGCAGAGTGGGCATTCTTCATGCCTAGTTTAGTATTTGTTCACCTACCCTTTAAGGTCCCCTGTAAATATCAAAATATATTTTCTAATTTTCTTTCTTTCTTGACTCTTTCATTTCCATAGACATTGCCTAGGGATATCTTAGCACAGTGATTATCTCATGATAACAAAAGAAGAAAGAAAAAGAAAGAAAGAAAGAAAGAAAGAAAGAAAGAAAGAAAGAAAGAAAGAAAGAAAGAAA